>CM062814.1:191747650-192030486 GCA_031772625.1 Pinus tabuliformis | reverse complement strand
TCTTTTGAATAGAGTTGGACTGATATTTGATCCTTCATCATCCTTGCTTAACTTTGTACCTATTGCAACTGGCATGACAAATAAAAATTCTTTTTTTATATTTCTCAACTTCTATGCTAAGAAAATATTTCATGAGACCAAGATCTGCCATCTCAAATTCTTTCGTCATGGCTTCTTTAAATTCAACTAGCTCAAAATCACCTATAAAAATAATGTCATCAACATATAAGCTAACAATCAAAATATGTCCATGCTCAGTTACCTTTGTGTACAAGGTAGGTTCAATGTTACTTTTGCAAAATCCATTCTTGATCATGTAGCTATCAATTCTATTATGCCATGCTCTAGGTGCTTGCTTGAGTCCATAGAGCGCTTTCTTCAACTTGTAAGCTTTCTCTTCATTACCTTCAACTTCATATCTTGGAGGTCGTTTCACATAAATTTATTCTTCTAGAATTTCATTCGAGAAGGCTGATTTCACATCCATCTGATATACCTTCCACGTGTTCTGAGCTGTTGTGGGTAGAACTACTCTTACGGTATCCAATCTGGCTACCGGAGCAAACGTTTCTCCAAAATCTATTCCTAGTTGTTGCGTGAATCCTTTTTCTACAGGTGTTGCTTTAAATCTATCAATTTCACCTTTCTCATTCAACTTTGTCTGGTACACCCACTTTACACCAATGGGATTTTTTTCCTTTGGTAAATCAATCAAATCCCATGTATCATTCTTTTCAATAGCTTCAATTTTTTCATCCATGGCTTGCACCCAATTTTCATCTCTGGTTGCTTCTTCAAACGAAGAAGGTTGGAATGAAAACAATGCAAAATTTGAACAAATATCCAAATCATCATAAATATATCTCAGAATTCTCATATTTATCTTACCATTTCTTGATTCATCACCTGATTAATTGTTAGGAGAACCTCAATATGTTGATCTGATTGAAGATCCATGCTACTCAAAAAATCTTGGAGTCCTTGTTGGTGTGTCTCTGTTTGGTGTCTTCACCCGTGATTCTTGTTTCTTCTTTTTTGCTACATCATCTTCTTCCATTAGTGGCACTTTTGCATCAACTGTTTTGTCTACACTACCATTCCATGACTCTTGTTCTTTGAACACAACATCTCTATTAATTATGGTCTTCTTGGTGACAGGGTTATACAGTTTGTAAGCTTTTGATTTCTCACTATAATGAGTAAATATGCATTTTTCACTTTTATCATCCAATTTTCCTCTTTACTCCTTAGGCACAAGTGCATAAGCTACACATCCAAATACTCTAATATGAGATATGCTACAAGACATACCTGGCCATGCTTGTTCTGGTACTCTGTTCATCACACTCTTTGTAGGAGATCTTGATCACATAAATAGCACATGCAAATGTTTTTCCCAATCCTCATTAGACAAGTTTCTTCCTTTAAACATGCTTCTTACCATGTTCATAATTGTCCTATTCTTTCTCTCTGCTACACCATTCTATTGTAGTGTGTACCTGGTTGTAAATTGTCTTCTGATTCCATGTTGTTTGCAATAATCATGTAATGCCTTTGAATCATATTCTCCACCACAATCTGACCTCAATACCTTGATTTGCCGATCACTTTGGTTCTCTGCTAAGGCTTTGAATTCCTTGAAACATGAAAAAGATTTAGACTTCTTCTTCAAGAAGTAAACCCAAGTCTTTATGCTATAATCATCAATTAAAGTGAGGAAGTAACAACTTCCACCAATCAATTGTGTCCTCATAGTTCCACACAAGTTTGTATGCACTAGCTCAAGAGGTTTCTTTGCTCGATATGCAACTCCCTTTGGAGAATTTTCATAATGTTGCTTTCCCAAGATGCAACACTCACAAGTGCTAGCAGGTTCTTTGATGGGAGGTAATCGTCTAACCATCTGTTTCTGCTGCAACAATCTTAAGCCAGAAAAGTGCAAGTGTCCAAACCGAAAGTGCCATAACCAATAAACATCAGAACATGCAACTATAAAAGAATTGACCTCATCACTATAATTCATAATTATAGGAAAGAGCATGTTCCTCGTCATATGCACCTTCGCTATCATCTTCTTTCTTGGGGGCTTGTCATATATAACACATTTTTGACCTTGAAAGATAACTTTGTATCCTTTATGTGTCAATTTACCAACACTTATCAAATTATGTTTGATACTAGGAACATAATATACCTCTGAGATTGTCTTCTACTCCCCCTGCTTGGTCAAAACGTTGACCACTCCTTTTCCATCTATATCCATAGTATTATCGGTCCCCAACTTTACCTCTCTTTTCACATATTAATCCAAATTTTCAACCAAACACCTATTGCCTATAATGTGGTTACTGCAACCATTGTCTAGTGGCCACACACTATCAGAAGGTTCATGCATGGTATGGCAAGCTAGGAACATGGAGTTAGTACTCTCTGTAGTGACATTAGATCTCTGCTTCACTTGATCATATATCTTCTTCCTGCAATCATGAGCATAGTGACCAAATTTATTGCAATAATAATATCTCACCTTTGATTTGTCAAACCTTTGATTATTGTTGAAGTTTCTATAATTGCTTCCACTTTCATGTTCATTGTCTTCTCAATCATCTCTTTGACCACCATATCTTCTGACTTGTCCTCTCCCTCTCAATCTACTTCTTCCTCAACCTTTGTCTCTTGAAATAGAAACCTGAATTTTGAAAGAGGTCTCTAAAGTGGAATCCTTATTTTTGTCTATCCATGCCTCATGTGATGGAAGTGATCCCATCAACTTGTGAACTGCCAATGATGTGAAATCCTTGGCTTATTCTATGGCTTCTACCATAACATCAAATTTTGTAAACAAAGATCCAAGGACCTTCTCAACCTCTGTTTGATATTAATTTCCTCACCATAAATTTTTAACTTACTTATGAGAGTCATGACTCAATTCATGAAAGAATCAATATTCTTTGTCTCCTTCATCTGTAGACTTTCAAAATCTCTCCTTGTATTCTACAACTTAACAATATTGAATTTGGCCATACCTTTATAGCTTGTCGCCAAAGTATCCCATGCAACCTTTGTTGAAGGCATGATCATAATCTTCTAAAACACTACTCGCTAGTGAGAGCTCACTCTTATGCTTCATTCTTAGGTTCTAAAAACCAAAATTGGACATAATCTTAAACATCATGTGCCTGCAATGTGGTCGTCATCTTAATGGCCCACACATCATAATCATTCCCTGTAAATGATGGGAATTGGAGCTGGAAATTTGAGAAATCCATCTTTCTTTAAAAATTTCTCTTTAAAAACCCTAAATTTCTCTTATAAAAAATCTCAAATTTTATATTTTTATTAAAAAAACTTGAAAAAAATGTTTTAGAAAAAACTTTTTAAAAATCTTAATAAAAATCATTTTCACCACACCTTTAATAAAAAAACAAATGTATATAAATCCCACACCTTGAAAAAAAAAAAAACAAAACAAAACTTATATAAACCTCGCGTACTAAAAGGACCACTTGAATTTGACCTTTGAATAAACATTGTGACCTTTGATGACTCTTCGTGTCCTTCCAAAATGAACTACCCATGTGAGAGCAAAACAAATATGAGAAAGGTACTCCACGTGATTTTGTTAACTTTAAGTATGCCTTTGAAAAACTTAAGGAATTTGAGACGTAACTCGAATGGTTCACGCTAACACATTGTTTTGATTCATACCTATGCATGCTAATGCCCCTCACGAAAGTGAAGTCTGCGTTAATCTCGTAACTTTACAAATTTACCTTCAGAATTAGCATATAATGATAGAATGATGAATTAGAATATAATGATAGAATGATGTTAATATGTTCTCTGGTAATTTCTAATCTCTTTAATACCACTTTTTTGAAAAGATAAAGAAGCTAAACACAAATTCATACATAAAACACATAAGTTGTCTCTCTTCTATTGATTATACAAAAACTTAATTCTTACTATGAACCCGATAAAAGGTATTTAAAATTTTCGACTAAAGATTCACTTAAAATATCTTGACATGCAACCACACTAAAAATTATCTATCATTTAACTCGACTTAACTTAATTCTCAATACTCAACACTTAGTTAACTCGACTTAGACTCAATACTCTATACTCAACAGTTAGTTAACTGACTCCCTAAATTTTAGGGAACTCCTCATACTTATTTTAACAAAGTCAGGTCAAATGACTGAGGAGAAGCCCACTTTGTTGTGGTTGGGAAAGCATGAAATTGTATGGCTTGCTACATTGGAAAATTGCTCGACTTTATTGCATCTGAACGTGGTAGAGTTGGCGTTGTGATTGTGCATACTGGGATTGCCAAGTCAACAAGCCTGCTTGACATTGCTTATGTAGAGTCATTCACAACGTTTTCCTCTGCAATCTTAGAGTTGAATCGACTCGCAGAGAGTGTTGCGACAGTGAGTGCGGCTTTGTCTGATTGTGTCATCAGTATCTCGAGCGACCTGTCTGTGCTAAAAATTGTTTCCCAACCTTGTTAAGTAAACGTGGACGAGTCCACTAGAGCGTGACATATGCATGATTGTTGAATGAATAAAATTTTACTCTTTGGAGTGCATAGTTCTGGTAGTTTTGTGAATCATTTGTGCTGCGAACCGAATAGTTGTGGCAGCCTAGTTAATTCCCTCTTCATGTCGCTAGACATTATCGATCAGCAACTGGCCTTCATCCCAGTGAGGGTCGTGAAGGGTCGAGAGTTTAAAGGGCACGTGGATGTTGGTTGCAAAATTCAATATTAGACGTAGCTTGCGTCCTGTCTGTAGGAGAACATGCAACGTTGAAGCATCGTGTGGTGAGCATTATGATTACCCTCTTGTTCGCATTGAGTAGCCGTGGAGTCTGTCCTGCTTCAAAGATTGTAGATTAATACAGCGTACTGCGAAAACTGTAGAATAATCAAGCCGAGGTGCTGGCTTATAAAAATAATGCCCATGTATTGTTGGATATGTCTTGATTGAAGGAGGAGTTGTGACTGCAGCTTGTGAAAAATGTGCGCTGTGTGGAGTCCGTGTCTGCTTGTAGTTTGTGTTGATCATAGAGGAATTGGCCCACACATCATGGGAAGTGATCTATCAGAGTCAAGGAGTAAGACTGATGTGTCGGCCACATTTTCTACCCCTAGTGCCTCCACGCAGGATTGGTGGAGCCATAGTGAGTTCTCTGGGGCTACCAGATAAGAGATCCCTTTCAAGAAGTTGTCCCGCAGTGTATGTGACATGTTTTTTAGTGGCAATTATGTTGTTGTTAAAATACACGTGGAGCAAGCATATAATGTAGAAATAGATCTGCGCGGAGAAGCCAACGTACCATTCCATCACAAAACAATCAGTTGCAGCCATCATGGTCTTCACGTGCGGAGGACTGTGAGGAGAAGCTTCTTATTTCAAATGTCATTTCGTTTTTAGTTCCTATGTTGCATAATGGTTAAGGTCCAGAGGATCAGTAGGCGTTTTCTTGTAAGTTGAATAAGGTATTGTCTTGTATTTGAGACTATTGTAACTCGAAGTTTGGTACTGTATTGTATTTGCTTGCCCAGCCTGAAGTAAAAAACAATTTGTTGAAATTTCTTAGGGAGACCTATGTATGCTTTGTGGAGTTGTTGGAGAGTGAGGGTTGTTCCTTGAGATTCAAATGAGGGAGTGCTATTCGAGTTGTGAGGAGCCCGTTGTCGGCTTGTAGGAGCTTCGTGGACCTGAAAAGACCACTAAGTGGCTTTGAAACGTGTGGTGCTGTGAATTGTTGAGTTGGCATTGTGGAAGAGCTGAGATTGGTTCAGTGCAATTTACATTGATCACTCTATCCAGCTTCTCGATTGGTGTATCGACGTGTGAATCCAACTCCTAGAGCGACGACCGTGTGCAGGTGTTGCTAAGCTCACGGTGTTCTTGAGCCTTCCCTTACTCTAGTATTCACAACTGTTGATTGAATTGTTTGTAACGGATCAGAGGAGTATCACTGCAACTATACGTCCCTGTTCATGGATAGAGTCAAACTTGGGGTGCAAATATTTGTGGATAGCTAAAAAGGGAGAAATATGTTGCCTTCTCAGTTGTAGCCTAGTGCACCTGAAGAAATCGTTCCATGGGAGGAGGAGAAAATCATTGCCTGGCGAGACCTAGTAACCGTGGCCTAGTGAACGCTTTCTTGGTGTGTGGATCATTGAATAAGTCTACCACCAGGGGATCTTGGGATTTGGAATGAAATTGAAAAGGCATTGTCTGAGGTAAGCGGTGCTCATAGAGTTAATAGTAAAAGAGACGAGAATCGTTGCCAGGGTGTTGTTGCATACATCTTGATCATTGTAGGGTGTTGTTGGAAAGCTAATTGTTAGCAAGATTCTTACCACTGATTGTTAGCTAACTTTGCCATCGCACTATCGAGCAAGTGTTGACTTCTATTAGAAATACTTGTGTTTACTGTGTGTTGGGAAGAAGAGATGTTGCATATTAAGGAGGGTACACCATGCGTTTTGCTGACTGGATTGTTTGACTCAGTACATACAGTGAGAGGAGCCGATTGTCGTTACCGTGAAAAGAGTGTGGGACCATGTAAGCTTGTGGACTTTGCAGTGTGGATCACGTGGAGATACCAGAGCCTACGGGATCGTTGCAGC
Organism: Pinus tabuliformis; assembly: GCA_031772625.1. Classification (NCBI taxonomy): domain Eukaryota; kingdom Viridiplantae; phylum Streptophyta; class Pinopsida; order Pinales; family Pinaceae; genus Pinus; species Pinus tabuliformis. The sequence continues at coordinate 192,023,840 of CM062814.1, read as the reverse complement.
TAGTCATCGTGCAGGTGCAGTCGTTGAAAAAGCAACGTGTTTTTTTTTGTATTTCAATTCAGAGAATGGTTGTATTTATTTTGTTTAGTTTTGACGAATTCGAAGATTCGATAGAATATTCGTAGGTTTGTCAGGTATGTATTTCGTGGCCAGTTGGTTCAGTTGCAGGGGCGAGCATTGTATATGACCTTGGCTTTTCCTTCAGAGACTTGCGTGGAGAAACCTTTGGGTAGTGATGGGTCGGAAAAGAATAATCAAACAATTCCAATGAGAACTTAAAAAATTCAGGAGGAAGTATCATAGGGATAGAGGCAGAATATGAAATGCCAAATATAGATTTGAATCGGTTCAAATGGAATGGCAAAGATGAAAATGGATTTTTTGCAGAGATAAAATCCATGGAGGATTAAGCAGTAACCGATGAACTAAAGAAAGATGAATTTGCAATTAAATTTGATAATGAATTAAAGAAAGAGAAATTTACAACTAAATTTGATAATGAATTAAAGAAAGAGGAATTTGCAATGAAATTTGATAATGGCTACTTATTTTATGAAAATGAATTGCAAATGATCTCTAAAAAAGAGTTGATTGATAAATTGTTGTTTGTTTTTCATGATCAAGTGGAAGAACATGATGAGGAAATTGTAGCAGCATTTAAGGGAACAAACCAGTTTTAATAGGTCAAGCTTGATTATGATGTAGAGATAAAACTTATTGAAGAATGGCTTGAAATGTCCTTTGAACAGATTGATGAAGGTGTAAAAAAAGCAACCACTGTTACATTGAAAGCTCTTGAAAATGAGCAAAATGAAGAATCCGTGAATGATGCATGTGACATGGAGATTGAAACAACAATTTATATATCTAAAGAAGTTCAAGGTATTTTGATGCAGTGGAGTTTTGAAGAAATTAGGCATTATTATAGCCTAATGTGGCAACAATCCGAAGGTAATGACAAAGCACAAAAACCCACTTATGTATGTATTCAAGAATCTACAACTATTGAAGGAAAATCATGGCCTACAGAAAGTCATGAACTATTGCAAATAATGAGAAGAAGACCACATCCAAGTTACATGGTAAAAATGAAATTGTAAGGTTAAGTTGTAAAGCCTTGCTGAGACTAACACCAGCAGGTGTTATGATCCATTTCTCCATTAAGGGGGCAACTTGGAATTAATGGAGAAATGTATATTATTCTAGTGTATTATTATTAAATGTTTGTTGTGATTGTGGTGTTTCAATCAAGTTGTGAGATTTATTTAGGATGAAGATCCTATTTATTAGGAAGTTGTTCCAACTCCTCAACAGAAATGTGAATTCCTTAAATGTATGCGTTTTCTTGCTGATGAATGCAGAAGTGCCATGTACAGGCACTCTCATAGTGAGCTAGCCTCACTTGAAAGTTGGTTATCTCTTTCATATATTTATTCCTTACTTTTTCAAATATTATGTGATCTGTTTTTAAACAGGAATGCAACAAATTACATATATAACCATAAATACTAAGATGCAGTAGAAATAACACTTCATTTCATCAATATCAAACACTGAAATATGCTTACAAACAAAATCAAAATAAGGCTAGCTCGAACGATGGTAGCTTATCTCTGAGAAGAGATGTGGCGGCTACATGCCTTTGAACTGTGCTACAATGAGGCTCAAAGGCCTATTTATTATTGAGAAACAACGGAAAACCCTAAACATCCAAAAACCTAACCCTAGGAGATGAAGCGCCAAACTATGGGCCTCGTATGGGTAAATTGGTACATCAACTTCCAGGGTTGTAACTTTGGCATATGATCTTCATTTGACACACACAATACCTCGTCAGAAATATGTATCAGAGGACTACAACTTTTACATGAGAAACATTGATCCATGACTCATATTTGTCCCAGTTTACCCAAAAAACATAGTTTAGGGCTTGAAAATGGCTCCGGAAGTTTCGAACTCGAACAACTATAAAAAATAGTAAGTTGTGCTACAAATGGAAACTGAAAATTTGAAAGAAACAATGGTGGGATACTTCCCAGACTATGTCTGAAAGTGCCTCACTATAATATGCCATTGGATGCCCTTGTTGAGTAAGGACTACCCCAATAGCATATTTAGAGGCATCTGTATCGATCTCAAATGGTTGTTGCATGTCTAATAAAGTGAGCACTCGTGAAGAGAAGAGGTGATGTTTCAACTCTACGAATGCATTTTGTTGAGTTTCAGACCAAAATAATTTTGCTTTGTCTCCTCTCTTGGTGACTTGACTCAAGTGCCAAGTGACTGAGAGAAACCCAACACGAACCTGTGGTAGAAATTGGCAAGGCCCAAAAAGTTTCAGAGCTCTGTCAGAGTGGTTGGGGCTGGCCAATCCCGAATGACTTAGATCTCTGCTGGATCCACATGCACCCCTCGTTCATCAGTAATATATCCCAGATATTGAACCTGGGTCATGCCAAAGTTCATTTCTCCAAACTGGCACACAACTTATGTTTCAGCAGTGTTTGGAGAACCTGTCGGATGTGGTGGAGGTGCTCTTCCCAACTTTGGTTGAAGATCAGGATGTCATCCAAGCATACCACTACAAATGAGTTGGTGAATGGCTGCAGTATGCCATCCATCAGCCTCATAAAGGTTGCAGGAGCATTCTTGAACACAAAAGGCATAAAAAAGCATTTGAAAAGGCCCTCCTTGGCTTTGAAGGCAATCTTCCACACATCAGAGGGTTCGATCGATACCGATCTTACTGAAATATTTCCCCCCCTTGAGTTGGTCTAGAAGGTCATCAATCTATGGGATTGGGTACATATTTCGGATAGTGATCTTTTTCAGTGCCGGATAGTCAATACAGAGTCTCCAAGTCACATCCTTCTTCTATACCAACACGATCGGGCTCCCACAGAGCAATGAACTCAGCCAAATGTGACCTTTCTGTAGCAGCTCCTAAATCTTCCTCTTGAATTCGTCGTTCTCCAGAACAGATCACCAATAGATTGGTACAATGGGAAATGACACACCTGGGCTTTGATCAATGGAGTGCTTGACCTGGCAGTGTAGAAGCACCCCTGCAGGGGAGGTGAAGATGTCCTCGTACACCTCCATGACCTTGTCCATTTGTTTGTGTCGTGCGGAGGGACCCTGTCGCGAGGTTGTGGCCACAGTCCTCTTCTTTTCTGGAGGGCGTATCGTAAGGAAAAGAAATTTCCTGGTTTTAGAAATGAGCTTACTGCATTGTTTTGGAGTAACCAAAGAGATGGTGGTAGGCGGAGCTACCTCCAGTATCATGTACAACTTATTTTCCAAAGTAACAATAATAGTGTGAGGCCTTGACTCATACACAGCATGTCACTTCCACAAGTATGGTTGGCCTAATAATACATCACAAACTTCAAGGGGAGCAACATCACATAATACTTAATCCTTGAAGGGCTTGATGTTATATGGAAGGTGGCACTACTGGCTCACGCGAAGATCTCGTCCTTGTTGAAGTCGCTTAATGGTGTACAGTTGTGGGTGTGTTGTGGTCGATAATCCTAGCCACTTCACGAACTCTGCCGAAACTAGGTTCTTTTGGCTCACACTATCGACAATGAACTATAGCAGGAAACCCTTTACCTACCTCTAGGAGTGGAAGAGATGCTCCTCCTCCTCTGGATCTTCATCATGGAAATGGTGGAATTAGGCTCTGCATCGATAATATGCTTCCCTTTTTCATTCCCCTTGTTGGGTTCTGACTCAGAGTGAGAACACACATCTGATTTCGAAGCCTTTAGCTTGGCCATGAGTGACTACTTGGCCTAACACTCACTTGTGTTGTGAGCAGAGCTCTTATGGAACTCACACCACTTTCCTGTGTCCTTCTTCAGCTTTGTGGTGTTGTTATTTGCTTTCGGCTTTGGCGAGTTTCCCTGGGCCACCCCGCCTTGGCTTTGTCCTTTGTTTTGCATTTTGGGGGAACCTTTCCCTTGCTTTAGATTCACATATCAAAGTCTCACTTCTTCTATTTAAACTTCTACTCGATCTTAACGGTGTATCGGTACGCCGTGCCGAGCAAGGAGATGTCGAGGAACTCCATCTCGTCCTAGATGTACATATGTAGGCAGTCATGGTACTTGAGTACCAAATGTTTCTCAGAATCCTTGATACCCAACTTCGTGCGAAGGGTATGAAAAACATTGGTAAAATCCGACACATCTTGGTCACTTCCCTACTGTAACATTGTCCACTTTATGTATTTATCCTCATAGCTCCTGACAGGTGGTGAGCTCCAGTATTGTAGCAATAATGCTACAACTCCTGGGGCTTCCTGTCTCTCATTTTATCAACCCGGTAGTTCGTACAAACTTGGAAGCGACGGTGCTATATGCAAGGTACCTCCCTGAGTGGGCTCCTACAGAGATACAGGATTGTGGAGGATCCTACAGGATACTCTGTTTTCTACAGGATGTCTACAAATGGCTACAGGATGACCTACCGTGAGTGTTTGGAGTGATGGAGGAGTAATGGAATGGTAGGGGGAGATGTGTAAGGTAGGAATAAGGCTGGTGATGGCTTTAGAAGTGAAAGAATCAGATGAAGGAAGAGTGTGTGCAATGGTTTGATGATTGGAAGGATGGAACCAACGAAAGTTGAAGGAGATGGAGCTATGTGGGAAATGAGAGAGTTGGAGGGTCAATGAGTGAGACAGAGGTTAAATAGAACTTGAGGAGGTGATGAAGATGATAGAGATGCCCTGCACAATGCTCATTTAAACGAATCAATGAATTCTTGCAAAGAAACCAAGTCCTAGCTAACTTAATCTAATTGTCAATGAAATAAATGAACAACAGCTTTATTTGGAAAGAGAACCATGTACTTCACGTGAGAAAGAGCATTCCAAAAGATCTAAATGCATAACAAACTCCTACCAATCGATTCTAAGCATAAAAAACTATGTTACCCATCAAAACCAACTACCATAACAAAGCAAGATCTAAAGAGCAGATTTTTATTATGAGAATGCAGCAAAGACACATAAATATAAACAAGGGAGGTACTGGGTGCTTGAGATGGGCCCAACCCCAAGAACTACAGCCTCCCAAGAGAGATTTAGAGCTGGTGCAAAGCTGGATCCATCTTTATTAATCGAGAAATGAAAAGTACATCAAAACTATCCATAAGGAGAGCTTGAGAATGAGCTGAAAGCAAAGCTAATCCATGGCCTAAAATTCGAACTACAAGCTAGCTAACTAATGGCTAAAACAAAATGACTAACTAGCTACAAAAATGACTACCAACTAGCTACCAAAAATGACCAACCACTAGCTAACCAAAATGACTACCCACTAGCTAACCAAAATGACTACCCACTAGCTAACCAAAATGAGGCCCCAAGCCTTCTTATTTATACAATTTGAGGACGCAACAGTCCTCCTAAAAGTTAGGGACTTGGCTGCCCAAGACTTGGAGTTAACAACAGTCCAACTTGACTTGCTTGGCTGCCCTTGTGCTCATTAATTTGGTGGCCTTTGAACTCCGAGCTGATGGTGGAGAATTCGAGGTAAGGGCCCATAAATGAGGGGGACACCTTCCTACAAATCCTCTAGCTTGTTTTCCCACGAATTTGGCTGCCAAGTGCTCATTAAGACCTTCAAATTTGTCTCCAAGTTGACCAACAAGGCTACACAAAGCACCCATTAGACTTGTTGGCATAATGACTAACCAAATTCACTCTATTAACATAAAAATAATAAAAAACATGCAATAAACAAATGAGAATGGTGGATTAAGTCAAATTAGGAGGTTGGATGAGCCCAAATATTTGTCCATTTTTGGGGCTCATCATCACCCCCCTACTGAAAGTGTTGCTCATCCTCTGAGCAACCAAATCTCTCCCCTTGTCTTTGATGGCCTTGGTGACTTTCTTGGCTAGCATTTCGGCCGATTTCTCCTTTGGCTTCCCTCTTTTCAAACTTTCCTGTAGAAACTGTTCTATCTTCCTGTAGAAACAGACTCTGTCTTCCTGTAGAAATCGTTTAAACTGTTTTGGTCTGCTTGGTTGGGGGTTCCTTCTCCTTCCAGCTTTGCTGTGGCAACCTTCATCTTCTCCCCCTTGCTGCTCTATTTCCAGACTTCCTGTAGGAAGTCTTGTAGCTTCCTGTAGAAGTCTGCCCCATGACCGGATTGTGTCCATCTTTGAAATTTAAACGGCCCCTCTGAAAAATGGTAGCTGCATGCAGAGCCTCAGTCAATCTTCACTGATAAGTATATTGTGCGCACAAACCAAAGGCATGCATAGAAACCCATTATACCGGTCAGAGCAAAGAAATGAGTATGACATGATGGGCATGTAGCCAAAATATAAAATTCTAGAAACAAGTTTTGTCATCTCCAGCTTGGTGAAGAACTAGAATGTGGCATAGAGAAATAAGTAAAATGCTGAGGAGCCTGCGATCAAATAAGATCTCCACCACCAGTTGTAATCTTCACTGCACATTTCAACGTAGCATAAGAGAACAGTGATTTCTGCACATGTAATCATGAGGATCACAAAGACAATGAATAGGAACCCAAATATACAGTAGAACTGATGCAGCCATATTGAAGTTAATCTGAAGAAAAGCCCAATGGATACAACTCCAAACCATAAAAGGACTGAGGCAAACATAGTCTCGAAAGGAACTACACCAACTGATTTTTTTCCATAGCAGTGCATTGAGAATAAAGAAAATGCAAAAGGAAATGCCTGGAAACAAGAATGTGGCCTTCAGCATGTTCCTCCTCTGTTCTGTGCCCCTGAACATCTTAGGTAGACGTGACAATGCATACCCTGCAAAGAAACCCGTAAACATCCATAATAGCAGCATAGCGATCATTAAACTTCCACGGTTCAATGTTCGCATCATGATCATTACAACCATTTCGGAGAGAAATAAATCAACCATCAATGAGTTGATGATAGAGAACCAATTAACTGATTGTGCACACTTCAGTTGAGGACGTGGAAAGTGCAGATGAACAGCAGTTCATGCGTTTCAGCCAAGCCGCCTTGAATTGCTGCGTGATTTGGTGATGTGGTGGCAAAAACATGCACGTCGGCTTTTTTTGAACTGAAGTGATGTTATGAACTGCTGTTGTTAACTAGTTGTCCTCTGCTTGTATTCAATTCCATTAGTTGCACTAGAGTTTAGAATGTCCCCAACTGACTGTGTTTTGTCTTTGAACTTCACGTGAATGACCATGCTGCGTGACTGTCGGCTAAGTTCTTAGGGACGACAATCAGCTGAACCTCACTAATTCGTGGCTTAATCCCACCATTCCATTAATTCATGCAGTTTTCGAATTAAATTTATGCAATAGAGGAATGAGTTTGTCACATACCTCGAAGTGGAATGGCTGCCGTGAGCTCTTTGTTGCTGCCTTCTCTGATTTTACAGGATGTCTACAGGATGACCTACCGTGAGTGTTTGGAGTGATGGAGGAGTAATGGAATGGTAGGGGGAGATGTGTAGGGTAGGAATAAGGCTGGTGATGGCTTTAGAAGTGAAAGAATCAGATGAAGGAAGAGTGGGTGCAATGGTTTGATGATTGGAAGGATGGAACCAACGAAAGTTGAAGGAGATGGAGCTATGTGGGAAATGAGAGAGTTGGAGGGTCAATGAGTGAGACAGAGGTTAAATAGAACTTGAGGAGGTGATGAAGATGATAGAGATGCCCTGCACAATGCTCATTTAAACGAATCAATGAATTCTTGCAAAGAAACCAAGTCCTAGCTAACTTAATCTAATTGTCAATGAAATAAATGAACATCAGCTTTGTTTGGAAAGAGAACCATGTACTTCACGTGAGAAAGAGCATTCCAAAAGATCTAAATGCATAACAAACTCCTACCAATCGATTCTAAGCATAAAAATCTATGTTACCCATCAAAACCAACTACCATAACAAAGCAAGATCTAAAGAGTAGATTTTTATTATGAGAATGCAGCAAAGACACATAAATATAAACAAGGGAGGTACTGGGTGCTTGAGATGGGCCCAACCCCAAGAACTACAGCCTCCCAAGAGAGATTTAGAGCTGGTGCAAAGCTGGATCCATCTTTATTAATCGAGAAATGAAAAGTACATCAAAATTGTCCATAAGGAGAGCTTGAGAATGAGCTGAAAGCAAAGCTAATCCATGGCCTAAAATTCGAACTACAAGCTAGCTAACTAATGGCTAAAACAAAATGACTAACTAGCTACAAAAATGACTACCAACTAGCTACCAAAAATGACCAACCACTAGCTAACCAAAATGACTACCCACTAGCTAACCAAAATTACTACCCACTAGCTAACCAAAATGAGGCCCCAAGCCTTCTTATTTATACAATTTGAGGACCCAACAGTCCTCCTAAAAGTTAGGGACTTGGCTGCCCAAGACTTGGAGTTAACAACAGTCCAACTTGACTTGCTTGGCTGCCCTTGTGCTCATTAATTTGGTGGCCTTTGAACTCCGAGCTGATGGTGGAGAATTCGAGGTAAGGGCCCATAAATGAGGGGGACACCTTCCTACAAATCCTCTAGCTTGTTTTCCCACGAATTTGGCTGCCAAGTGCTCATTAAGACCTTCAAATTTGTCTCCAAGTTGACCAACAAGGCTACACAAAGCACCCATTAGACTTGTTGGCATAATGACTAACCAAATTCACTCTATTAACATAAAAATAATAAAAAACATGCAATAAACAAATGAGAATGGTGGATTAAGTCAAATTAGGAAGTTGGATGAGCCCAAATATTTGTCCATTTTTGGGGCTCATCAACAGGGTAGTACTACTCCTTGATGGCATCCCAAACAAATTCCAAGTGGGTGCAACTGAAAAAAGAGAGGTCGTACTTTCATCCTTCTTCTCATAGTAGGTTTCCCACCAGTCCTTGATGTGGGGGTGACTTTGAGAAGAGAAAAAGTAATCTTTCCTCGGCTGGAAAAAAACATGAATGAAAAAATATCCTTCTAGCAGATTTAACCATTTATCTACAATTTCTTCATATATTTTGCCCTCAAATAAGGGAATGCCAAAGTTTATTTGTACCTTAAAAGGAGTGGGGCCTCCAGAGTGATTGCTAGATGTGGATGCACCACTGGTGGGCAACTGTTAGAGGATCTGGGAAAAGTTATCCATCATCGCATTCCTTTATTTCTCGAGGGCCTCCTTGGGCAACATTTTGATAATGTCTCCTACCCTCTCATCTTTATTTTCTTCCCCCATGGGCAGTCGTCGGGGTTTGCGAGGTTGATCTTGCAAAGGTTCAACCAAATCGAGCCTAACTCCTTATCTCCCAACCTCATTAGGGACATGCAAAGAAAAACAAAAAAAGAGCAGAACATTCTTATACCACTAATTTGGATTTAAACAAGAATGCAACAAATTAAATATATAACCATAAATACTAAGATGCAGTAGAAATAACACTTCATTTCATTAATATCAAATATTGAAATATGCTTACAAACAAAATGGAAATAAAACTAGCTCGAGCATTGGTAGCTTATATCTGAGAAGAGATGTGGTGCCTACATGCCTCTGAATTGTGTTACAATGAGGCTCAAAGGCCTATTTATTATTGAGAAACAATGGAAAACCCTAAACATCCAAAAACCTAACCCTAGGAGATTAAGCACCAAACTATAGGCCCCGTATGGGTAAATTGGTACATCAACTTCCCGGGTCATAACATTGGCATACGATCTTCATTTGACGCGCACAATACCTCGTTAGCAATATCTATCAGAGGACTACAACTTTTACATGAGAGACATTGGTCCGTTACTCATATTCATCCCAGTTTACCCAAAAAACATAGTTTAGGGCCTCAAAATGGCTCCGAAAGTTTAGGACCCGAAAAACTACCAAAAATAGTAATTTGTGCTACAAATAAGAAAACTGAAAGAAACAATGGTGGGGGTCCAAGTGGAATAGGTGGGTGGCCACCAATATCAACCTAGATCATTCCTCCACCCTTAGGAAGCAATGGTCCCCATTACGTTGAGTTCTTCCATGAGATGAGGAAACTTCTGCAAAACTTGGTCCTTGGTAAGCCACTTGCCCAGGTGAAGGAGTTGGCCTACTTTGACAGCTCAATATAGTACTATCCTTTGCTGTTAGGTGTTCTTAATCTATGTTTCCATGATCCAATTAGTTGTGGCTTGTTCCATTTAATCTGGATTTAACTCTGTAGGTGTGAGTTGTTCTGAAGTGTTTGATGTGTCCAACAATGGTTGGAAGTATGGTCGAAGAAGGTCCACAATGAACACTGGGTGCAGGCCAAGGAATGGGGGAATGATGAGCTCAAATGCGTTATCTCCCACAGCCTTGGTAATGGTGTAAGTACTATATCGGAGTGGCCTCAGTTTCTAATAGGCTCCAGTAAGGCATTCCTTCTGCAAATGCAACTAGACTTTGTCACCCACCTGAAACTTTTGTGGCACCCGATGTTGATCATGTTGCTGCTTGTACTTGGCATTTGATTTCTCCATAATATCATGGACTTGTTGGCAGATATGTTGGATGTTTTTGGGTAGCATAGGCCCTGTGTAATGTTTTTGGGGCTTAAAGCCCATAATTTATGGTAATTATATTATAAAGTTTCGCGAAGTGTGCGGAGCGTGAATTATAATAGGTCGAGTCAAAGGGTTGTCCACCCGAAAATAATGTAAAATAATAAAAAGTGAGTCAGCCTACCCATGGTCCACAGACCATGGGAATCTATAAATAGAGTGAGGCTCTAAGGGTAGAAGGTAGCTTTTTGGGAAGATCTGATGTATTATGGGTTTGTGAAAGAAATATTCGCTCTAAGTTTGTAAGTCCGAGTCGTGGGTGTTAGTAGTTAGATAGAGGGTCCATAGCTGTGTGTGTGGAGGCCAGGTAGAGTCCGCAGCTATGTGAACAGACCCTTGAAGCTGTGTGCACAGGGCAGGAAGTGGATTGTATTGAAGCAAAGACATTAATAAAGATAAGTTGATTCTGAAATATTGCAAATCTGTTTATATTCTAGCTTATGCATTTGTTATGATCTATGATTTTATGATTGTCTTTAAAAATTTTGATGGTGCGCTCTGGTTATAACTGTTAAATGCTCGATTGAATACCTTAATAATTAGATCTAATCTACAATAAAACACATTACTGATAAGAATCTAAGAAGTGCCTCGTTGTCGAGCTACACAAAGGCCAGACAGCTGAGCAGAGTAGCAGGAGTGCTCAGATCAGTTCATGACCCTTCCAGTCCCCATCAAGACATCCCTAGTGTGCAGAAACTTGATTCCAGCACCCTCCCCTACTATCTCAGGTGAGACTTCAGTCTGTGCCCCACAAATTGTTGCCCAAAGGGCTAGTAATGTGGGATTTTTTTAGCTAAAACACTTCTGAACCTAGGTTAGGCCCCAACAAGCCAACAAATGGTTCCGTTGCCGGGACTGGGATCTAGCTAAAGGATGTTTGATGTCGGAACAATGGAACTGTACGAAGAAAGAAATTGAAGATAGGCTAGATTAGAAGCTGAACGAGTTTGTGGTATAGGAAAACAAAACCCCGCAGATAGCCTCAACTCACACCACCTCTACCAAACTAGAAGTTTAACATGACAAGCGTGATCAAGTTGCGTGTATTCAGAGGAGTAGGAAGAAAAGATCCAAAACATTTTTGGTTTTTAGTAAGGGTAGTGTGGGAAGCGCACGGAGTCACAGACGATAACATTAAAAAGGATACCTTGGTGAGTGCACTGCAGGATCATGCACTAACTTGGTATATCAAGCACTCTAGAGATTATCCAAATGTTAGAATAGCAGAGATCTAGGATGCATTGAACAAAGAGTTGAGCCAGGCGAAATCAGAGACGCAGTCGATCATTGGGTTCAAGGAGATCGAAATGCTACCAGGTGAAACCCCTTGGGATCTAGATCAGAGACTGAAGAGTACGATCATGAGGCTAACATGATGCTAACGGATGCGAAGCACTGCATGTGGTTTGTGGTGTCTTTGACACCACATCTGAGGATGGTGTTGTCACAACAAAAGATCTCAACCTAGGTTGAAGCAGTAGAGATAGCGATGAGGTTGCATGAGATTCCAATATAGGATCCTAGGTTGGGAGTTCAGCAAATCCACGCGCCACTGCAAAACCTATGCTTGGAGATGCATAGTTTGAAATAGGAGAAGGCACCCAGGCCAAAAGCACGAGAAGAAGTGTGGTGCATAAAATGTAGAAGCCAGCGTCACGATAAGGATCACTGTCTGGTATTTGCAAACTATTTGGCGGGGGGGCCAATGCTGCTAAGGCCAAAGGTGCAGGGGATAAAGTGTGGTGCCCTTGCTCTGGTGTGCGATCTGTCAGGTGGGAGGAAAGCACACCATGGACAACTGTCACCTACTGCAAAAGTTTACCCAGACCCCCCATTAGCTATTTTGCAATTTTTTTGGATTGGTGGGCCACAATGAACGAGACTGTTAGAGCTATGAATTTTTGATGGATTGAACACTTGCCTATAGGACGCAGACTGAGGCGTGAGGTGAAGATCCAACCGTAGCGATAGCACACGGTGGTTTCCAGGGGTGAGGACGAGGACGGGGAGGAATGGGGCTAGGAAGGGGTCGTGGACAACTAATCTGCTATAACTGTGGAGGGCCAAGGCACTACACTTGTGATTGTACTAACCCGACTAGAATATTGTGCCCGTATTGTGAGCAGTTTGATCATGAAATGATAGTTTGTCCCATGCTGATAGCACAGATACATGAGAAAAGGGCAGCATAGCCTACGCCAATGTAGAACGTACAAATGATGAGGTCCGAACCACGTGAGGACGACCACAACATGAACTTGATGCTCAGAAGTGGCATGACCACAGGGGGAGATAAGGGGATACAAACCGAGGAAGACACATGGGTTAGCAAGGCCCCTACAAAGCAGCCTGAGTTCGACTTGGAACACGCAAAGGAGAAATTTATGGAAGCTAAGAAGAGCTTCACGGAAGTCTCTACCTCAGGTAGTAAGGATCAACCCAAACCTGAAATGGATCCCTTTATGCTAACTACCTTTTTAGAGACATGCATGAAGATGTTACGCGACAATAAGGCAGTCAAGGGATTACGAGAGATGATAACTAGGTGCGCAAGATCGAGTGAACCTCATGTGGTTAGGAATCTGGGAAAACATGTTTTGCACACCGACCGGGAAATGCCATTAATGATGCAGATTTGTGACTATGAGATGGATCAGGTCATTCTGGACTTAGGGTTGAATGCAAATGTGATACCTAAATAGATATGGGAATGCATGGGTAGGCCCATGTTACAGTGGTCTCTGATTCAATTACAGATGGCAAACCAACAAAATATCTTGCCCATGGGGAGATTGCAAGGAGTCACAGTGGACATCGAAGGCGTGAGCACACAAACAGATTTTGAGGTAATAGAAATTGTGGATGACAACAACCCTTACCCCGCATTGTTAGGAATAGACTGGGCCACAGATATGAATGGAGTCATTAACTTAAAGAAGCGAAAGATGATATTTGAGAAAAAGTCCCTACGCGTAGTTATCCTGCTAGATCCAGCTAAAATAGTGTGCTACACTGAACCTATACGTGACGATGGAAGTGATGATGACTTGGATTATATCTACAAATAACTGTGCAATATCAGGATTGGGTAAATTCAACTGTGGAGTGGCGGATACTGTGGGTGTGTGTAGATTCCTTATATTCAAAAGAAGAAGATAAACACTAACATAATCGGTTGAGCCAGGTAATAACACTAAACTGTAATATGATGACTAAATCACTGCGTTGCGTATCAGTTCAAGATCGAGATCTACCAATGTATGATGGGTTGATAGTGATGGACGAATTCTTGAACAAATTTGAGAACACAATACCAAAGCACCAGAGGTTCTATGCATTAAAATGGGCATTGCACGTGAAGCCTGTGCGTTGGTGGGGAACACATGAAGGAATCTTTGAAGACTGGCATGGCTGCAGAAGGATGATGCAGATAAGGTTTGGGAAGTTGGAACTACGAATAACCAATAAATACAATGGACGTGATGACCCACACATGCACCTCACAAAATGGACCAAGGCCTATGGAGACGAACCCCAGTCGGAGTGGGTACATTTATTTTATCATACCCTAGATGTCATCCCAAGGAACTGGTATACTAAAATAGAACTTTGACATGGTACAGGCGAATGGGATATCTTGCGTGAAGGATTTTTATTAATATTCTTATTTGAGGACCAATGGATGGATACTGTTGACAATGCGTTGCAAGTTGTGAAGGCCGCCATTTTCAAAATACCACTGGAACCAGAAGAAATAGTGCAGCCAGAGTGGTCGCATCAGTTGAGCCAGGCCCTAGAATGTTACAATGTGCAGCTATAAGATGATGATGATGACCCAAGAAATATCAATATTCTAGAAATAGAGGGGAGTTGTGAGGTTCGTGGACCAGCGATCGAAAACCCTAACATCACCGTGCCACTGAAAACGAAACAAGTAAACATCGATATGGAGGAGCCGAAGTACACAACACTTGGGGACTATTGGGATGATGCCACAGTGAATAAGGTCATTGAATTACTTCGCAAATATCAAGACTTATTCTTGACCAAAATAGTTGAGCTAAAAGGAATCCTCGACGATCTAGGGATGATGAAGATAACTCTGAAACCAGATGCGAAGCCAATTAAGCAGCAACCTTACTATTTGAATCTAAAGTACAAGGAAAAGGTCCGTGAGGAATTGGACAAAACGATTGCAGCAAAAATTATTGAACCTATAGAAGAATCTGACTGGGTGAGTCCTATGATAGTGTAGGAGAAGAAACGGAAGGGTGAAATTCGAATCTACGTGGACCTCCAAAAACTAAATGATGCCTATGTTCATGACCCGTGCCTGATGCCATTTACAGATGAAGTTCTGGAGAATGTTGGTGGACATGAAGCGTACTCATTTATGGATGGGTTTTAAGGGTAGCATCAGATCAATATCACGCCAAAAGATAGAAGCAAGACCACCGTCACGACTGAATGGGGATGTTTTCAGTACATGGTTATGCCCTTTGGGTTAAAGAATGCCCCAACGATATTTTCACGCGTGGTAGTGGCTATGTTCAAGGAATTCATCCATAAGTTTCTGGACGTTTATTTTGATGATTGGATTATATTTGGGCTAGTCAATAAACATATCACGAGCTTACGATTGATGTTGGATATGTGCCGATGGAACCAGATTGTGCTAAATCTAAATAAGTTTACTTTCCTCATCCCCTTTGGAAACTTGCTCGGCCATGTGGCCTACAGACAAGGCCTGATGGTGGACCCGACGAAGATTGATGTCATACTCAATTTGCAAGCGCCGCGTGGTGTCAAAAAACTCCGCACCACGTTGGGACACACTGGCTACTATCATAAGTTTATTAATGGCTATGCACAAATCACGATACCAATCGAACATTTTTTGAAGAAAGACGCTACATATTTTTGGAATGACAATTGTAAGAAAAGCCTGGAGATTCTCAAGGAGAAAATGGCATCTGCTCCCATTTTGGTTTTCCCAAACTGGGACATCGAATTTCATGTCCATGTTGATGCATCATGTATCGCATTAGGCATTGTACTCATGCAAGAAAGAGTGGAAGGAATTGATCACCCAATCACGTTCACAAGTCAATGATTGTCCAAAGCTAAAAAGAACTACTCCACTACTAAGCGTGAGGGGCTGGCGATGGTATACGCACTCCAGAAATACTGCCACTATCTATTCAGCGGGCACTTTAAGATGTATATTGATCATTCTATGTTGAAATACTTAGTGAATAAGCTTGTGTTGGGGGGGTGCATTTGTAGATGGTTGTTATTGTTTCAAGAATATGACTTCGAGGTCATCGTGAAGCTCAGACGCCTAAACGTAGGACTAGATCACCTCTCGCGAATTGAGAATGATGAGGAACCAACAAATTTTGAGGAAGGGCTACCTGATGCACAGCTCTATGCAGTGCATGTCGTGGACAACCACTTCAAGGATAGCATCCACTTCTTAACCACAGGGACCGCACCGTAGGGATATTCAATTCGGTAGAGGAAAGAATTGGTGATTCGCACGGCAGATTTTACTGTTATGGCAGGGCACCTCTAAAAAATTGGCAATAATGAAATATAATGAAGGTATGTACCTGAGTTTGAGCAAGGACAGATCATTGCAGAAGCACATGTGGGGGTTGCAGGAGGACATTATGCGGGATGCGCAACAACACAGAAGATTCTTCACACTAGACTATGGTGGCCAACTCTACATCAAGACTCAAAAGGATATTGTTGGGCCTGTGACGTATGTCAACGGACTGGGAAACCATCGCAAAGGGACAAAATGCCACTCAATCCATAGATGATGCTGCAACCATTCGAAAAATGGGCGATCAACTTTGTGGGGCCTATTACACCTCAAGGAAAGATGGGTGCACGCTATATCATCACCGTGACAAAATACTTGACACGATGGGCAGAAGCATAGCCGGTTAAGGACTGGCCCCTACAGGTGTGAAATTTTTGTTCGAGAATGTGTTGACGTGGTTTGGATGCCTAAAAATTGTAATGAGTGATCGTGGAATGCACTTCCTGAATGAAACTATCAGCGCGCTCACTGAGGAATTCCAGATATATCATCAGTAGAGTATGTCATACCATTCGTAAGTGAATGGGACCGTCGAAGCTTTCAACAATATTTTGGAGACTGCATTGACCAAGGTATGTAATGTGCAGTGAAATGATTGGGATTTGCGCACCTGCTGTGCTATGGGCATACCGAACTACATGCAAGAATTTGACAGGTCAGAAACCTTTCCAGTTAGTCTATGGCACATAAGTTGTCATGCTGATGGAATACATTGTACCCAGTTTGTGAATAGCAGAAATAACAAGCATGGCAGACCGTGGGCCATTGGAGGAGAGGCTCGCGCAATTAGAAGAACTCGAGGAGGAACTATTTCTAGCAAGATTCCATCAGTAGGTATAGAAGCAGTGCGAAAAGACTAGCCATGATTTCCATATCAAGTTGCACACGTTCAAAGAAAACGATTTAGTATTGTTGTATGATAGCAAATTCAAGAAATTCCCTAGAAAGCTCTGAATGCATTGTTTGGGACCCTATGTAGTCAAAAAGTCACAGATGGAGGCGCGGTCCAGCTCAGAAAGCTTAATGGATAGCCCTTCCTAGGAAGAGTAAATGGAAATTGCCTAAAGCTCTACATGGGTGGGCTAGCTACCTGACTAATCGACCAGAGCACAGCCTCACTGCTCTGGATAGTTGAAAGAGAGTGAGGGATGGTAAAACAGACTGTTAAGAAGTTGTGTATGTCACAAGGGTTGCGGTTGCGCAGAAGGGGCTGTGCTACAGCATGGATAAACATGGAGGTGATCATTGTTGTCACTATTCATGACAAGATGTCTGAGTTATGTTGAAAAGGAGTGAGTGGCGGGCAATTAAGATACGAAGTACAAGCTAGATTCAGAACGATCTACCGTATATTTAACGTTAAAGTGCCAGAAAAGGAGGGAACGACTGAATTTGAATTTCAACACGTCTATAAATCTAAGGGGGGCATCATCCAAACAATCTGTGGTATCAGGAAAAGTAAGCTATTGTGCCTTCCCACCAGTATGGAACTGTTGACCATTGACGCTACAGGAGTAAGCCAGAGAGTTGTAATATGGCTAATAGAAATACAGGACCTTCTATATAGTGTGATGTCGACGGCCACGGACGCGGCACCCAGTTCAGCATCGACGATAGGGGATGTATCGGAGATTCTCAAACATGAAGTAGAACTGGTCCAGATGCCGCTGGCTAAGCCACGGGGTGGCAGGCGACTGTTATAGACATTTTTGTGCCTTACAGCTATAAGCATGAAATGTCCATAATCTAAGGGATCCAAAGTCCCTAAACATGTTGTTCCTACCCCTAGAGGAACAAGGCTAACAAACCAAAGCAATTCACAGAAGTTCTCCACCAGAAACTGCTCAAAAACAAGTCAATTCAAGATCAATTCAGTGGCTCCACTAGCTGTTTGTGCTGAATGTCAAAGCCAACACTGGCTACCTGTGTTGAATGTCAAAGGCAACACTGGCTACCTGCACTGAGCGAGAGTTGACATGTGGCAAGTTCATTCCACGAGGTGTCAAAGCCCAGGAAGCTTCCAAAATCTTCCTCAATGACACTTGCCTCAGGGAATTCGACTGGTGATGAGTAAGAGGTTCCAAATCTCCAAGTGGAAGCAAGAACCTCCAAGTGGAATCAAGAACTGACAGAAGGAGAGGACACTAGTCAGATCTCAAGCTGACTCATCCTCTCTCCAAACATCTATATATGGATCTCTCCTCCATGAGATCTAGGGGGCTGGAATTTTGTTATTGCAAATAATTGTTGTTGGTTTGAGATCGGAATCATTGGGTGCTTAATGCTTTGAAGGGGGTGAAGATAGGAATTCTATTTGCTGGGAAGGAGATGCTGGATTGGAGCCCTCTGGGTTGTATCTCTTCCTGAACCTTGTTATTCATCAATAAAGCTATCTTGGTTTCTCCTATATACTGGTGTATATTTGATGTATGATTGCATTAGTATGTTTAGTTTATTTCTAATCTTGAACTAGTTATGAATATGAATCCATGTCTTGTGTAGTGTTCTCTTCTTGTGATCTTGCAGAAACCTCTTGAAGCTAGGCGAGCGAGAAGGCAAGTAGCTGGGAACTCTCCAAGAGAAGAGAAACCGGATCGAGGGACAAACGGAAGACACCAGTTAGTCCATCCATCTCTCTTCATTCTTAATTCATAAAGGAAGAATACTAGAATAGCTGTCTCTGTTTGTTGCTAAGGCACTGTCACACCTTAGGTGGATAGGATCATCCTGCATAGGCATTTTTCCCCACAAAAAATTGGCGACTCCGCTGGGGAAATCTGTTTAGTCATTTTATTTGTGTCTCTATCATTGTTTGTTTCATAGACTCGACAGCAACAATCGAACTGCATCTGCTATTCCCAGATGCAAAGTAGACAGTTGCTGCTTTGATCCAATCACTGGACTTGTCTATGATCTGAACAATGGACTCACAAATGATTTGATGATCCTTTGTGATAGATCTTATTACTCCCTCAAAGCATCCCTTTGATTGCACCTTGCTTGTTGCTTTTATTTGGCCTGAAACAGTAGATTAAATAGCAATCTGTGACCCAGAACCCAGTGAGAAACTCTCGTTTCTCCTTCAGCGCGACAGATGTGAAGAGGTTCTACATTTCAACGCAAGTCCCATGAAGGCTACCTGCGCTGAATGTCAAAACCCCTGTGTTGAGGTTGCGCTGAACCAGTTTGGCCTTGTGCAGCTGGGGTTCTCTGCTCTGTTTTGCCTTGTTTTGATCTCTGATTTTTGCATCCTGTAACCAGCATAGGTACCAGTCTGATAACTCCTTTTCTCTGCTTAGATTCCGCCTCCTTTTGTACAAAAATACTGTGAGTGTTTTTATGTGTTTGTGGCGTCATTTACAGTTTTCCTTTGCATGAGTGAAATAGTCATCCTGTAGCCCTTGATTCAGATCTGTTGATTGTGATCTTAGGAGAGAGTTCATTGGCTATTTGCAGTTGATTACACATTTACTTTTGCATTTGGTTTGAGTTTGTCTCTTTTAAATGTCGAAACAAGTATTCATTTTGAAAATCGTTAAGTGTTGTAATCTCTTCTACCCTCTCTGATTTCGAAAAAGTAAACTTGTTTGTATTTGTCATTTAAAAGCAAATTCAAAGTTGTACAAAAAGCTTTCTTTGTAGGCATCAATACTAAGAAAGCAGAAAACAAACACCTGCATTGTGCATTTGCATTTTGGTAGTTTGCATGCTTGATTTAGGAAAAGTGCATTAGAGTGTGCTGATTGCTCTTTGAGAAAAGATGGTGTCTTTCTTTTCCCTTAGTAGCTAGGATTTTCATAAGTTGAAAAGATATAAAGCTTGCTTATCATCTTTAGACTGCATTTAGGAATTGTATCATACATCTCGTGGTGAACCTCAAAAGGCAAACTTCTAAAAAGATCAACCTAAAATAAATTGAATGAACTTAACAACGCTTTGCAACATAACGCACAACATAGAGGTCTAGGCTAGAGACGTGTTCCGGCGTCGTAAAGCCTGGTGACTGTCGATCTCATGGATGGTGGGTGATTCCTCCTGAGGGACGATAGCGCCAGTACGGATTGTGCTCCCACGTACCGTCGCGTATATATTGGGAGACCCCTATAGGCATAAAACCTTTATCCTTAGGAAGCCGTGTCGGCCGCCCTACTGATCGCAATGCACTGAACACAGCATTCAGGAAGATCGACCGCCCGTACCCTAAAAAGTATTCTGTGGTTTTGCGAAAAGTTTAGCACACCCTCTGCCTAGAACTCTAGAGCAGTTCCTTTTGGCCTTTTTCAGACTCTATAACGGAAAAAGTCCATCCGAGCATTTGTCACTTCGGGCTCGTTAAAACATCGAAGGAGACTAGAGTCATCTTTAGCTTTTTCTCGACTCTTTAAAATTGAAAAAGCAAGTTGTGTCTAAAGCGTCGTTAAAATTTATTTTAAACGGAACAATCACCCTTTATTCCTGCGTTGATCTTTAGGTTGAAAAAATGGAGCACACCAACCAAGGAGTTCCCCTTGGTGGAAATCCTAGTCCCTTATCCTCTTGGGGAGATGTTGGTGCGCCCCATATGGCCACATTGTCGCTTCCAGGACTGACAATTGGCCTGCCGGTCTGGCTCTTTTCAACCAATGTCGTTCAGAACACCACCATTCCTGAACAGTCGAGTCAACAGTTAGACCAGACCAGAGTTGCCCACCAGCCTTCTACTTCATATAATTCTTCCTCTCCTCCTTCCTCTTCGCTTGAAGGAACTGGTAAAACAAAAAACCAAGTTCCTAAGGAGAAGAAGGAAAAGAAGAAGAAAGAGAAGAAGAAGAAGGAGCCAAAAGCGACTGGGGGCAAACAAGTGTCGTCTGACAAAAATCCACACACAGCACTGACCAGGCCTAAATTGCCATGTGTCATATGCAAGGGAGACCACTTCCACAGAGATTGTCCCTGCATCCCTCGGATACTAAGGGACTGGTCTCCCCGTTTGCACAATTCGGTAGCGTCAACCTCTGATAGCCATGTTGACTGCTCACCGTCAACTAGTGAAAGTGAAGCCACAGGACAGAGAGGGAAAGCTAGATTTCCCTGCAAACTGTGTGAAGGCGACCATGCCATCCACCGTTGTCCCTTCTTAGACGAGGCTAAAAGAGTTTTGGAAGATCGCCCGGTTTTACTAGTGCAACTTCCTCCTGGATATCAAAAACTCCTGCCAAGTCCTTCACTAGTTGAGAACCCGGCTGGCCCACCCAGGTGGTCAGCCGAAGCACCTATCATTGAAGATGAACCGTCTGAATCCATACCTGACGAAAGTCAAAAGGTTGAGACGGAAGTTGACCCGGTTTTTCCTTCAGAGGCTCTATCTTCGACTGATACCATCACAGAGGAGAATAAAGACGACACCGTCCAAATTCTCTTCATCAACACAGACTCCGACGAACAAGGGGGCAATTTGCCCATTCCTTTATCGCAGGAAGGAACTTCGTCAGAGTCATACCCGGCCGTCTACTCGGTCCCACCACCAAGCAACCTAGTTGTCTCGTTCGACTGGAACCAACTAGGCAGACCCTGGTTGCCAGCAAGCATACCATTCAAAATTATCGTTCAAATATACAGAATGGTAATGGCTGGCACTATCATTGATGAAGGGGCATCTGTGAGTATCCTTTCCTCTATTGCTTGGAAAGTGCTTGGTTCGCCAGCGCTTTTGCCTGAAATGAGAAATCTATCAGGCTTTGATAAAGGAACCAGTCGACCTTTAGGGATCCTCCCCAATGTGCCCATAACATTGAAAGGGAAGACCGTTCAAATTAACGTGATGGTCGTTCAAGGACCCTTGGATTATAACCTACTCCTTGGACGAGACTATATATATTGCATGGGAGCCATCGTCTCCTCACTCTTTAGAGTAATGTGTTTTCCGCATGAAGGAAGAGTGGTCAAGCTCGTGGACCAGTTTTCGTTTCCCGGATCACGCATCGCAAATAGTCATGTACCATCCCTAAATGGTCTCTTCATGCAAGAAGTGTCTCAACCCACGGTCCGTCCTCCTGATGAGCGCGAGTAATTTGGGAGGATATGACTGGAACCCAGGGGGCATGCGTCCTGGTCTGCTTCGGCAGGAAAACTTTGGGTATAGGGTAGGTTTCCGCGGGAGAATATGACTAGTCCGTACCCCGTCCATCTAGGAAGAGGGGTTGTTCTAGAATAAGATTCTTTTGTCAAAGTTACGTGTTTGGCACTAAGGTCATTCACCTTTGTCTATCTCGGTAGATATCGCTGAAGCATTGTTTTGTTTGAAAGATTAACGAGACAATCTTTGGGTAACCTGAAAGAGGTAGGCCTTTCCTGCTTAAACAAATGTTTTGGCGGACAAAGTAAGGGTAACCTTGAAATCATATTTTATACCTGGGGGCATGCAAACCTTTTGGAGTGCAAGCAAGGGGCGACTATTTATTTTTTAAATTTTTAGGTCCTCCCTTTAAACCTGTAGGTCTAACCCTTTAAACTCGTAGGATTAGTCGTTTCCAAACTTGCATAACGAAAGGATCCGGAGCAAAGCTTCGTGAGATGAAGCTCCATAAAAAATAGCATCTTCACTGAGACATTCTTATCATATGACTGGGTATTCGAGCAGTTTTAGCACACAGTTCATGCTCATTAAAAAATAAATGCAAGATTCGAGCAGTTTTAACACACAGTTCATGCTCGTTAAAAAATAAACGCAAGATCCGAGCAGTTTTAGCACATAGTTCATGCTCGTTAAAAAATAAACATAAGAACAAGAAAATGTTTCCACCCACGTTTAAGCTCGTTAAAAAATGAACTATCCCGGTAAATAACCACTGTGAATGTAATATCATCAGCCATTAAAGCCTTGGTCGTGTTTGCCCGTCACCTCCACTTTTCCATTGGCCGATCGTTCACCTCCATGTGTTTGTTTACCCTTTTGAGGAACAGCTGCGAAGAGTGATTTCCCTAGCCATCCTTGTGACACTACCGTGATTGGAAAATTCCAACCTGTACCTGGAATCAGCTGCTAACCCTGTTTATCACTCGTTCCTCAAAAGACGAGTCTTCTTTAATCTCTTTTCATCTGACTCGTAAAATATGAAAAGATTGTCGAGTCCTTGGCCTTCCAACTCGTTAAAGGGACAGGAAGTGCTATCCCTCCTCTAGATTTTAATCTTTTTTGACCTGAGGGATTATTGCACAAAAAGATCGAGCACTTGTTTTATTCGGCTCATTAAAACTATCGAAAACTCATCCCTTCTGTATTGTTTTATACTTTTTCGGACCTAAGGGATTAGATGACGAAAAAGGACTTTTGGAATTAACTTTATGTTCCTTTTCAGACTCTCTAAAAATGAAAAGGATCGAGTTATCCTTGTCGTTAGACTCGTTAAAATCATTAAATAGCGACAAACTTGTCTTTAAACGAGAACGAGTTTCACCATCGCTAGGCTCGTTAAAACATAGTGATGGGCTTGCCCGAAGGGCATGTTATAGAACAAGCATATGTTATCCTCCTCAAGCTTGACAAAAATAAAGAGGTACTGGTCAGCAATGACTGGGGAAAAATTGGGAGAAACTCAAGAAAACTTTGATGGTAGTAAGTCGCTCTTGAACATGACACTTTTCCTCCGTACCACAATCGGGTTGGGTTGTTTCATTCACCGGTCACATCACCATGGTCTCGCCATACCATCCATATTTGGGGTAATGCTACCGATCCATCGCATCAGTGTCGCCATATGTTCAAGAGAAGTCGTTCAGAAAAGTCAACCGTGTCCCATCCACTGCCGTACATTATCCTTCATCCTTTCATGACCGCCACCCTGAATCATATGTCACAGATCGTTTTCACCTCCATTAAAATCATTAGCTCCGTTCCGTGTCACTGATGTGGGATTCATTAAGGCCCTCCTTTGACGGATCGCTTCTTGTCGACATCAGCTCATTATCCAAGAAGTTGATCTAGGAACAACCCCTTCAGTACTTTGAAGCTTGCATGCCTCAATGGCAAGTTTCTCACTTCCGGCGACAGGTATACATCAATGACCTTCGACCGAAAGATTTTGCGTGGTGTTCGACGCCAAGTCCTTTATTCACACCACGTGAATTGTACTGCAGTACCTTGAGGGTCATTATCATTATCGGTGATTCCTCTCGCGCTTGTTAACGGTTTACATCATTGACCGGTAATCAAGCGATGTCTTTCCATGTTCGACTTCAGAACATTTCTCACATGGATCGACTTGTACTTAGAGTGAAGATCGAACGAGTTTGAAGACCCCGGATCTAGTTTCATCCATCTGGGCTGCGATATATATTCAGGAAAGATAAATACATTGACATGTACATCATTGCAGCAGATAATCATCCTACTCAAAGGATGATAATTTCATCAAAATTATCAGTCTACCACCAGACGATTGTCTGTTCTATGTACAGAAAAATGAATTTATAAAGCTGAGCATGGGAATGCCCGCCTCAGCTAGATCATGAAAGCAGTATGAAAAATTATGTATTGTATTGTATCTCATTACAGGTCTCCTCCCAGCATTGGATGAACTTCGGATCCTCCTGATAAAGCATTTCACCCGATAAACGGCCTCATACTTTAGGGGGCAACTGTTATAGACATTTTTGTGCCTTACAGCTATAAGCATGAAATGTCCATAATCTAAGGTATCCAAAGTCCCTAAACATGTTGTTCCTACCCCTAGAGGAACAAGGCTAACAAACCACATCAATTCACAGAAGTTCTCCACCAGAAACTGCTCAAAAACAAGTCAATTCAAGATCAATTCAGTGGCTCCACTAGCTGTTTGCGCTGAATTTCAAAGCCAACACTGGCTACCTGCGCTGAGCGAGAGTTGACATGTGGCAAGTTCATTCCACGAGGTGTCAAAGCCCAGGAAGCTTCCAAAATCTTCCTCAATGACACTTGCCTCAGGGAATTCAACTGGTGATGAGTAAGAGGTTCCAAATCTCCAAGTGGAAGCAAGAACCTCCAAGTGGAATCAAGAACTGACAGAGGGAGAGGACACTAGTCAGATCTCAAGCTGACTCATCCTCTCTCCAAACATCTATATATGGATCTCTCCTCCATGAGATCTAGGGGGCTGGAATTTTGTTATTGCAAAGAATTGCTGTTGGTTTGAGATCAGAATCATTGGGTGCTTAATGCTTTGAAGGGGGTGAAGATAGGAATTCCATTTTCTGGGAAGGAGATGCTGGATTGGAGCCCTCTGGGTTGTATCTCTTCCTGAACCTTGCTATTCATCAATAAAGCTATCTTGTTTTCTCCTATATACTGGTGTATATTTGATGTATGATTGCATTAGTATGTTTAGTTTATTTCTAATCTTGAACTAGTTATGAATATGAATCCATGTCTTGTGTAGTGTTTTCTTCTTGTGATCTTGCAAAAACCTCTTGAAGCTGGGCGAGCGAGAAGGCAAGTAGCTGAGAACTCTCCAAGAGAAGAGAAACCGGATCGAGGGACAAACGAAAGACACCGGTTAGTCCATCCATCTCTCTTCATTCTTAATTCATAAAGGAAGAATACTAGAATAGCTGTCTCTGTTTGTTGCTAAGGCACTGTCACACCTTAGGTGGATAGGATCGTCCTGCATAGGCATTTTTCCCCACAACAGCGACCCATGAAAGATAAGGGGAAAATGATGAATCATGAGACAAATGGTGGAATTGTAGTTAACAGTACATCTCTTATGCACCATGAAGACTAGGATCTCGTAGACATCAACATATTTCTTGCAAAAATGCAACACAAGCTACAGCAGATAGTGTGTATAGTAGACCCGAAATTGGAGACTTGTTGCTTTGGCATGAAGAGTTCCCACATGTGGCACCCCAGCTTGAGCTAAAATCCTATGAAGGCGTGCTTTGTGTTAACAAAGTAGAGCAGAATGAGCATCATTGGTTGCGCAAAGTAATAGAGGCAATGGGGAAGGAGCTTGAAGAAGAGTTGCATGAGACAAGGAGGGAGAAGCAGAACATTGTGCGTCACTCATAGGGATGGTGGACCGCGAAGCCTTGGCACTGCGTATCACCAAATCATTGAGTGACTCGAGACAAGTCACGATGATTGTGTTGGGGGCCTATTGGGTAGTGGGGGCCCCGCATAACGGTTTTGGGGCTTAAAGTCCATAATTTAGGGTAATGATATTGTAAAATTTCCGCGAAGTGTGAAGAGCATGAATTGTAATAGTTCGAGTCAAAGGGTTGTCCGCCCGAAAATAATGTAAAATAATAAAAAGTGAGTTAGCTTGCCCATGGTCTGCAGACCATGGGAATGTATAAATAGAGCGAGGCTCTAAGGGTAGAAGGTAGCTTCCTGCTAAGATCTGATGTATTATGGATTTGTGAAAGCAATATTCGCTCTGAGTCTATAAGTCTGAGTCGTGGGTGTTAGTAGTTAGATAGAGGCTCCACAGCTATGTGCACGGAGGCCTGATAGAGTCTGAAGTTGCGTGCGCAGACCCCTATAGCTATGTGTGTAGGGTAGGAAGCGAATTGTACTGAAGCAAAGACATTAATAAAGATATGTTGATTCTAAAATATTGTGGATTTGTTTATATTCTGGCTTATGCATCTATTATGATCTATGATTTTATGCTTGTATTTGAGAATTTTGATGGCAGGCTTTGGTTATAACTGTTAAATGCTTGATTGAAGACCTTAAGAATTAGATCTGATCTACAATAAAACACATTATTGATAACAATCTAGAAAGTGCCTCATTACCGAGCTACATGAAGGCTGGACAACTGAGCAGAGTAGCCCGAGTGCACAGATCGATTCACGACCCTTCCAATCCCCATCAAGACATCCCTAGGGTGCAAAAACCTAGTTCAAGCACCCTCCCCTACTACCTCAGGTGATATTTCAGTCCGTGCCCCGCGGATTGTTGCCGAAAGGGCCAGAAGTGCAAGATTTGTTTGGTTAAAAGACTTCTGAACCTAGGTGAGGCCCCAACAAGCCAATAGATGTGCTCAATCAATTTGTTTGCCTTATCGGTTTCTGACTGGACATGAGCTAAATAATGGTATGGCCACATCAATGGGACATAGTGGCTAGAATCCCAAGACCACTTGAAAAGGGTTCTAGAAAATCGAGTTATGGAGAGCCCGGTTATAGTTGTGCTAGACATAGGGGAGGCTCTCATCCCATGTGCGTGGATGTTTTGAGTTGTACATGTGCAGAATGTGTACGATCATCCTGTTGACAACCTCTGTCTAGCCATCATTTTGGGGATGGAAAGTTGTGGACTTAGTGAGCTTGGTGTCTTACATCAACTAGGGACTAGACCAAAATGTACTGAGGAACCTATTGTCCTGATCGAAGATAATAGACTTTTGGATCCCAAAGTGTACCCACACACGTTCAAAGAGGAGTTTAGTAGTGGTTTCTACTGTGATATTCTTCTTGCAAGATGCCATAATGGCCATATTCAAGAATCTGCCAACGGCCACAAAAACAAAGTTGTTGTCATGATTAGTAGAAGGAAGGCCCTACATGTAATCCATGGAGATGGATTCCCAAGGTCAACTAGGGGTAGGCAGTAGAGTATAGATGCATTGCTTCTTGATGGTTGGTTTGTCAATGGTATAGGCAATGCAGAATCCGATGTACTTCCCGACATCCTGTCGAAGATTCGGCCAATAGAATTAATTTTGTATTATTTCCACCGTTTTCTCGACCCCGAAATGCCCAACAACCTAACTATAGTTCGTTTCCCAAATCATCTTGGCTCGCTCACTTGAAGGAACACAAATGTGTCCTAGGTGGCATAGCATGGCATCTTGGAGACGAAAATCTAGAACTTGTTGACCCTCCAAGAGTGTTTGGTATGTGTGGCCAAATTCTGGGTTGCTTTTGTAGAGAAGTGGCCAATAAAAAGTCTCGTGCCCACAAGAGTTGAGCACTGTGGTTAATGCCGTGATCGGTGATCGTCTCAGGTAGTCTACAACATTATTAGTGCTACCCTTCTTATACTTGATATTCAGATGGAACTGTTGCAGGTATGTGGACCACTTATGATGGCGATCATTATGCAACTTCCCTTGCGTCTGTATGAACTGCATGGGTCAGTGGTCTGTTTGGATCACCATTTCCTTCCCAAAAATGTAATGCTTAGATTATTGGTAGGGCTGCATAATGGAATACATATCTTTGTCATAAGTGGGATACTTCCGGACTATGTTTGAAAGTATCTCACTGTGATAGGCCATTGGATGCCCCTCTTGAGTAAGGAATGCCCCAATACCATAGTCAGAGGCACCTGTCTCAATCTCAAATGGTTGTTGCAAGTTTGGTAAAGTGGGTACTAGTGCAGAGAAGAGGCAGCATTTCGACACTACGAATGTCTTCTATTGAGATTTAGACCAAAATAATTTTTGTTTCGCTCCTCCCTTGGTGACTTGACTCAAGCGACAAGTGATATGAGAGAATCCTAGCAAGAACCTGCGGTAGAAATTGGAAAGTCCTAGAAATCTACGGAGCTCTGTCAGAGTGGTTGGGGCTGGCCAATCCCGAATGCCTTGAATCTTGGCTGGATCCACACGCACCCGCTGATCATCAATAATGTATCCCAGATACTAAACCTGGGTCATGCCAAAAGTGAATTTCTCCAAATTGGCACAAAACTTGTATTTTCACAGTGTTTAGAGAACCTGTCAGATGTGGTGGAGGTGCTCTTCCAAACACTAGTTGATGATCAGGATTTCATCAAAGTATACCACTATGAATGTGTTGGTGAATGGTTGTAGGATGTCATCCCTCAGCGTCATGAAGGTTGTAGCAGCATTCGTCAACCTGAAAAGCATAACCAAGCATTCAAAAAGGCCCTCCTTGGCTTTGAAGGCAATGTTCCACACATCGGAGGGTTCGATTTATACCTTGTGATATCTGGACTTCAAGTCGATCTTACTGAAATATTTTTCCCCCCCTTGATTTGGTCCAAAAGGTCATCAATTTGTGGGACCGAGTACCTATTCTGGACAGTGATATTGTTCAGTGCCCCATAGTCAAAACAGAGTCTCCAAGTCCCAACCTTCTTCTATACCAACACAATCGGGCTCCCACAGGGTGATAAACTTGGCCAGATGTGACCTTTCTGCAACAACTCCTGAATCTGCCTCTTGATTTCGTTGTTCTCTGGAATGGATCCTCGATATATTGGTCCACTGGGAAATGACGCACCTGGGGTCAGATTGATGGAGTGTTTGACCTAACAATGCAGAGGCACCCATGTGGGGGAGGTGAAGATGTCCTCGTACTCCTCCATGAACTTATCCATCTATTGTTGTCGTGTGGAGGGTCCCTGTTTCGAGGTTGTGGCCATTTTCTTCTTATTTAGCTGAGGGCGTATCATCAAGAAAACAAATTTCCCGGTTTTGGAAATGAGCTTGCTACATTGTTTTGCAATAACCAAAGAGATGGTGTTAGGCAGTGCTACCTCTAGTATCTTGTACAATTTATTTCCCAAAGTAACAATAACAGCGCGAGGCCTTGACTCATACACAGCATGTCACTTCCACAAGTATGGTTGTCCTAATATTACATCACAAACTTCATGGGGAGAAATGTTGCATAATACCTCATCCATGAAGGGCTTGATGATGTATGTAAGGTGGCACTGCTGGCCCACACAAAGATCCCATCCTTGGTGAAACCACCCAATGGTGTACAAATGTGGGTTTTTTGTGGTCGGTAAGCCAGTCGCTTCATGACCTCTACCGAGATGAGGTTCTTTTGGCTCCCACTATCAATAATGAACTATAGAGGACAACCCTTTACCTACATTTGGGAGTGGAAGAGGTGCTCCTCCTCCTCTAGATCTTTAGGTTCCTCCTTCTGGATCTTCATGATGGCAAAGGTGGCATTGGGATCTGCATCAATAATATGCTTCCCTTTATCATTCCCTTGACGAATTCTGACTCAGAGTCAGAACATGCATCTGATTCTGAAGCCTTTAGCTCAGCCACCAGTGATTTCTTGGCCTGACACTCACTTGTGTTGTGAGTGGAGCTCTTATGGAACTCACACCACTTTCTCATGTCCTTCTTTGGCTTTGTAGTGTTGCTCTTTGCTTGCGGGTTCAGTGTGTTTCCCAGGGCCGCCTCAACTCATCTTCGTCCTTTGTTCTTTGGTTTGGGGGCACATTTCCCTTGCTTCGGATTCACATATCCAAAGTTTCTCATCTTCTATTTAAACTTCTACTCAATCTTGACGATGTATCGGTATGTCGTTCCAAGCGAGGAGTTGTCGAGGACTCCATCTCATCTTGGATGTACCTATGTAGGCAGCCATGGTACTTGAGCACCAAATGTTTCTCAGAATCCTTGATACCCAACTTTGTGTGAAGGGTATGAAAAACATTGGTAAACTTTGACACATCTTGGTCCCTTCCTTGCCGCAACGTTGTCCACTTTATGTATTTATCCTCATAGCTCTAATGGGGTAGTACTGCTCCTTGATGGCATCCCAGAATGAATTCCAATTGGGTGCGGCTGAAAAAAGTGAGGTCGTACTTTCATCCTTTTACTCACAGTAGGTTTCCCACCAGTCGTTGACGTGGGGGGTGGCTTTGAGAAAAGCAAATCTTTTCTTGACTAGAAAAATCATGAATAGAAAAATATCCTTCTAGCAGATTTAACCATTTATCTACGACGTCCACATCTATTTGGCCCTCAAATATGGGAATGTCAAAGCTTAATTGTACCTTAAAAGGAGTGGAGCCTCGAGAGTGACTGTTGGATGTGGATGCACTGCCGGTGGGCAACTGTTGAAGGATCTAGGCAAAGTTATCCATCATTGCATTCCTTTGTTTCTTGAGGGCCTCCTCAAGAAACATTTTGGTCAGATATATTGCCCCCTCATATTTATTTTCTTCCCCCATGGGTAGTCATCAGTGTTTGCGAGGCTGATCTTGCAAAGGTTCAACCAGGTCAAGCCCTAAATCCTTATATCTCGGCCTCATTGGGGACATGCAAAGAAAAACAAAGAAAGAGCAGACTGCTCTGATACCACTAATCCAAATTTAATCAGGAACGCAACAAATTAGAGATATAACCATAAATACTAATATGAAGTAGAAATAACACTTCATTTCATTAATATCATATATTGAAATATTCTTACAAACAATGGAAATAAGATTAGCTCATGCAATGGTAGCTTATCTATGAGAAGAAATGTGGTGGCTACATGCCTCTAAACTGTGTTACAATGAGGCTTGAATGCCTATTTATTGTTAAGAAACAATGGAAAACCCTAAACATCCAAAAACCTAACCCTAGGAAATGAAACGCCAAACTATGGGCCCCGTTTGGGTAAATTGGTACATTAACTTCCAGGGGTCGTAACTTTGGCATGTGATCTCTGTTTGACTTACACAATACCTCGTTAGAAAGATCTATCTAAGGACTAAAACTTTTGTGTGACTAACATTTTTCCCAAAAAACTCCGTTTAGGGCCTCAAAATGTCTCCGAGAGTTCAGGACCCAAAAAACTACAAAAAATAGTAATTTGTGCTACAGTTAAGGAAACTAGAAAACTGAAAGAAGCAATGGTGGGGGTCCAAGTAGAATGGGCGGGTGGCCACCAATATCCACCAGGATCATTCCTCCACGCTTAGGAAGCAATGGTCCCCATTGTGTTGAGTTCCTCCATGAGATGAGGAAACTTCTATTGAACTTCGTCCCCGGTAAGACACTTGCCTTGGTGAAGGAGTTGGCTTGCTTTGACAACTCGATATAGTTTTATCCTTTGTTGTCAGGTATTCTTGATCTATGTGTCCATGATATGATCAGTTGTGGCTTGTCCCATGCAATCTGGATTTAACTCTGTAGGCGTGAGTTGTTTTGTAATGTCTGATGTGTCTAGCAATGGTTGGAAGTATGGTTGAAGGTAGTCTACAGTGAACACTAGGTGCAGACCAAGGAATGGGGGAATGTTGAGCTCAAATGCATTGTCTCCCATATCCTTGGTATGGTGTAAGGACCATATCGAAGTGGTTTAAATTTTTGATAGGCTCTGGTAAGGCATTCCTTCTACAAATGCAACTAGACTTTTTCGCCCACCTAAAATTTGTGTGGCACCCGATGTTGATAATGTCACTGCTTGTACTTGGCATTTGATTTCTCTAGAATGTCATGGACCTGCTAGCAGATATGTTGGATGTGCTCAATGCATTTATTTTCCTTATAAGATTCCAACTGGACATGAGCCAAATATGCATGAGTAGCTGCAAATGGTATGGCCACATCAATGTGACATAGTGGTTGGAATCCCAAGCCCACCTAAAAAGGGTTCTAGTCAGTCGAGTTGTGGAGAGCCCGATTACAGTTGTGTTGGACATAGGGGAGGCTCTCATCCCATGAGCATGGATGTTTTGAGTTGCACATGCATAAAATTTGTACGATCATCCTATTGTCGACTTCTATCTGGCCATCAGTTTGGGGATGAAAAGGTGTGGACTTAGTGAGCTTGGTGTCCGGCATCGACTAGAGACTAGACTTGTTGGGTTGTGTTATATTATTTCCACAACTAGGGTGCCTAGTGTGACCGAGGGGTTAGAGGGGGGGTGGATTTTCCCCTTCGTTGCACCGATGCGTAGCAAGGTGGTCACAAGGGGGGGCGACAGACCCCCCTGTATGATAGGTTTGAGGGCGACAGATAACCCACCTCTACGGGGTCCAGGGTAGCGCCCTGGGGAAAAAATAATTGGACCCATGGTTTTGTGCATAGTTTTGTGCATGGTTTTCGCACATGGTTTTGGGCACGATGGTTTTCGGTCCATGGTATTGGATGCTTCAGCATGTATATATATGTATTGTAACATTGAAAGGAACATAATGAAAAATCAATCTGGTAGTCCTAGTTTTGGGATCTAAGGGAAAATCTCTGTGTTTATTTGTTTTATGTGTTATGCTGTCATATTTGTTTATTTTATGTTTTCAGAATTCATATGTAGGTAATTCTTGTATGGGTTCAAACCTGCATTTGGTATCAGATTTGTTTCGTCTTTAAGGGGACACCTTTGTTGCTTAGGGGTTTTGCTCGGGCCTGTGGTAGACCCTGTTCAGTGGGACAAGTTAAAGGAAGATGGCGAGCAGTAGAAAGATAGAGATCGAGAAATTTAATGGTTAGAGTTTTGAGTTGTGGAAACTCAAGATGGAGGATATGTTGGTGGATATATATTAGTGGATCGTAGTAGATCTGAGTACTAAACTAACGGGAGTGTCCAATGAAGAATGGAAGTTGGATCAGAAGGCAAAGAGCACAATACGATTGTGTGTCTCAGATTCAGTATTGCTAAATGTATCGGGGGAAGCTACGATGAAGGCTTTGTGGGACAAGTTAGGGACTTTGTACTAATCTAAGTCTTTGGTGAATAAACTACTCCTACGGAAAAAGTTGTATAACCTAAGGATGAAATATGGAGACTTAGTGACGAGGAATATAAATGCATTTAATACAATGGTAAGTCAGTTAATGTCTGTTGATATTAAAATTTTAGATGAAGATAAGTGTGTTATGAACCAGCTCTAAAAAATATAGAAAAGATAGATCAACGCCTTAGAATTCAGCCTCTTCGAGGGGGGAACCTCCTTTACATTACATAAATGAACAATTCTTGGATGATTCAAATGACAAAACCTCTTTTCTATATATAGGAGTCTAAGGGGTCCCAATATAACCAAGCCGACCTAACAATAATAATATAAAGGCATAAAAATAACAATAGAGGGATTCTAAGGGGCACAATAATAACAATATGGGGACAATAGGGGCACAACAATATTAATAAGGGATACAACTACAACATTAATGGGGGAATCACTAGTATTATAGGGACCTAACATGC
This sequence comes from Pinus tabuliformis, assembly GCA_031772625.1. Lineage (NCBI taxonomy): Eukaryota > Viridiplantae > Streptophyta > Pinopsida > Pinales > Pinaceae > Pinus > Pinus tabuliformis. Next base: position 191,989,763 of record CM062814.1, on the reverse strand, counting down.
CCCTCTCCTTCAAAAAAGTGTTTTCCTCAACACTTGAGTAGTTTTGGATGCTTCTATATAAAATTCTCATCCTCCCATGTGGAATCTTCAGCGGATAAGTTCTTCCACTTGATGAGATACTTTGAAATGGATCGATTTTGTAGTTGTCGAGTTCTTTTTTCTATGACTGCTTCCGGTTCCAATTTTTCCTTCCTCGTCAAGTTCTGGCAATATTGTTTGAACTGGGAGATTTTCACCTATAACCTTCTTTAAACATGAAACATGGAAAACTAGGTGCAATCGAGAAGCTGCAGGAAGCTCCAATTTGTATGCCATAGTACCAATCTTTTGCAACACCTTGTACAGACCACAATACTTTGGTGACAATTTGTTATCCTTCTTAGCTTGCTTGAGGGACATTTGTTTATATGGTTGTAGTCGTAGGAATACCCAATCACCTACATCAAAACTTCTTTCACTATGATGTTGATCTGCCTGTTGTTTCATTCCATTCTACGCCAACATGAGGTTATCCTTTAAGAGTTGGAGAACTTGTTGTTGATGCTCGATGTGATGTTCCACTGCTTGAACCTTAGAATTTTCTCTTAAATATGATGTGATGGATGGTGGCTGATATCCATAAAGTGCCATAAATGGGGTCATTTTTGTTGCAGTATGGAAGGAAGTGTTATACCACCATTCAACTAGAGGCAACCATTTGACCCATTGTGTCTGTTTATCAGATACAAAGCAACAAAGATATCCTTCCAAACATTTGTTTACTATCTCCATTTGCCCATCAGATCGAGGATGATAAGATGAGCTATGAGCTAACTGAGTACCAAGACAAGAAAATAATTTTGTCTAAAAATTTCCTGTAACAATGGGATCTCTATCACTTACAATAATCTTTGGGTTTCCCTGTAGCTTTTGAATTGTTTCTATAAATGTCGTAGAAACTGTACTGGCTTTAAATGGATGTGATAATGCACAAAAGTGTGCATACTTGATAAGTCTGTCAACTACCACCATGATGACACTCTTTCCCTCAGACATGGGTAAACCTGTGATAAAATCCATTGAAACCTCCTCCCAATGTTGGCTTGGAATGGATAAAGGTTGTAATAGACCTGGTGTTTTAATTGTTTCAGCCTTATTTTGTTGGCATACCAAACATTCTGCCACAAACTTTTGAATATCCGATTTAAGGCCATCCCAAAAAAATCCTTCTTAACCCTGTGGTAAGATTTTAAAAATCCTGAGTGCCCTCCTAAGGGAGAAGTGTGCAATTCCATAAGAATATTTTGTTTGAGTTGGGAATTCTTACAAAGGTATAAGAAATATTTGTACCATAACGAATCATTTTTCCATCTAAATGTATCATATGTACTGGAATCTTGTTGTAACTTTCGAATAAGTTCCCACACTTCTTTGTCATTCTTCCATTCCTCCCTTGCTTCTTTTATCCAATTTTGTTGGATAATAGAAATGGCACACAATAATGCTTCCACATCCTCATCATTTCTTGAGAGTGCATCTGCCACAACATTTTGCTTCCTTTTTTTGTATATGATTTCAAAGTCATAACCCAACATCTTTGTGACCCATTTTTGTTGTTCTTCAGAGGATAATCTTTGTTATAAAAAGTATTTAAGGCTATCATGATCCGTTTTTACCTTGAAGTGTCTTCCCATTAGGTAGGGTCACCATTTCTTAAGTGCATGTAGTATTGCCAACATTTCCTTCTCATAAATAGCTTTGTGTAAATACTTTCCCTTGATTGGATGACTTTCAAAAGCAATGGGTCTTTCGTCTTGCATTAAAACAACACCAATTCCATTTCCGGAAGCAGCACATTCCACAATAAAGGTTTTTGTGAAGTCTGGTGTAACTAAGACCGGTGCTTGGCACATTCCCTATTTAAGATATTCGAAGGCCTTTGTTGCTTCTGGAGTCCATGAAAATGCATCTTTCTTCAACAATGTTGTTAGAGGTGTTTCTATTTTCCCATAATTCTTAACAAACTTGTGATAATACCCTGTCAACCCGAGAAACCCTCACAAATTCTTTATGGATGGGGGGATTTCCCATTCCTTTATGGCTTTAATTTTGCTAGGGTCTACCTTAACTCCTTCATGAGATACAATATGACCCAAATATTCCACCTCTTTTACTCCAAAGAAACATTTGGATCTTTTTTCATATAATTGTTTCTCCTCCAATAGTTGTAGCACCCTGTCAACGTGTTCAACATGATCCTTCCAAGACTTGCTGTAGATTAGTATATCATCAAAAAATACTAACACAAATTTTCTAAGGAAGGGTTTGAAAATGGAATTCATCAAACCTTGAAATGTGGAAGGTGCATTGGTAAGGCCAAAAGGCATGACCAAAAACTCATAGTGAACTTCATGAGTTCTAAATGTTGTTTTCGGAATGCCTTCAGTCTTCATTTTGATTTGATGATATGTTGAACGAAGATCTAACTTGGTGAAGTAAATTGATCCATGCAATTCCTCCAATAATTCATTAATGAAAAGAATGGGAAACTTATCTTTAATAGTGAGCTTGTTGAGCTCCCTATAATCTGGACACATGTGCCATGATCCATCCTTCTTGTGCACCAATACTACTAGAGAAAAAAAAGAACTTTGGCTAGGTTGAATTATACTAGCCTCAAGCATTTTTGCAACCATACGTTCAATTTCACTCTTTTGGGCATAGGGATATATATACGGCCTGATGTTTGGAGGAACACTTCCTGGAATCAAATGAATAGCATGATCATGATCACGAATAGGTTGGAGACCTTTGGGAGTCTCAAATATCTTGGAATGATTATCCAAGACTTTTTGGAGATCTGGAGAAATAGATGATTTCGATGTGGAAACATCTAGCGAACATAATTGTGCAATTACACCTCGTTGTTCCTTTTTTAGAAGCTTTGTCATACCGTTAGAGCTTATTATCTTTCCCGGTTTCCCTACAATACCCCTTAATTCAACTTCCTTTCCTTCTACATAAAATTTCATGAAAAGTTCTTGAAATTTAAAAGCTATTGTACCCAAGGATTATAGCCATTGGACTCCTAGTACAACATCAGCACCTCCCATTGGAAGGGAAAGCATTGGGCTTTTCAATACATATCCTCCCATGGATAGCTTGATATTATGGCACTTTCCAGAGCAATTTATCGTTCCTCCATTTGCAACCATTACTTGACACTTTGGTGCTGGATATAGGAAGCAATTCAATTCTTTTGCTATCTTACAATGAATAAAATTGTGGGTACTTCCTGAATCAATCAACACTATTACCATTTTTTCTTGATTTTTCCTTCTATCTTGATGGTTTTAGGAGTGGTAATTCCAGCCAATGCATTACAAGATATGGTCGGATTCATTTCTTCTTTATCTAGGCTTTGTTACTAGAGTATATCCTCTTCTTTTGACCTTTCTTGCTCCTTTTCTTCTTCCTCTTCACAATCTATGTAGAATAATTTCTTCTCCACACACTTATGGCCTTTAGTGTATTTGCTATCACAATTGTAAAAAATCCCTTTTGCTCTTTTTTCTTCCAGTTTTTGTGGTGTCATATTTATAGGTTGTAGAAGGCTAGGGGCAACAACACTTCCATCTTTATAGTTGTGAGTGGTATGCTTCCTGGTTGCCATAATTTTGCTTTCCATTTTTCTTGCTAACCTGAATGCCTTCTCTAATGAATCAGGTTCCCAAAGGTGAACATCATGTTGGATATTCTCCTTTAAAGTCCCTATGAACACATCAATCCTGTGCTCCTCTGGAATATTTTTTACCCTTATGTTCAATTTTCGGAACTCCTTAATGTGCTCCATTATTCAACCCTTTTGTTTGAGACTTATCAATTGGCTAAAAAAAGTGTTGCTTTTTGTATCCTCATAATGTGCTATCAATTCTTCCATAAAAATTGCCCAAGTGATAATTTGTTTATGAGAGAAAATCCATTGATATCATACAAATTGATTTGGTTCCAAATATAAAGTTGCAATACGTACCTTTTGTGTGTTTTGCACATTATTGAGATCGAAAAATTGCTCCATTTTTAATATCCATGCTGCGGGATCCTTGTCATCAAACTTCCTCATATCGATTTTTGGAATATGGTGGGTCTTCCATCCAACATTAGAGTCTGTAGAATCATGATTAACATTTCTTTTGTTCTCCTCATGAGTTTCCTTTACTACCCTTTCACCATTAGTGACCATTTCTTGTAGCAACTTATTCATATTTATTTCTAATTCTTCCATCTTATCATCCATGCCATCCATTTTAGCATCCATGCCATTCATCTTAGCTTCCATGCCTTTCTTTAAACAATCCATCTTGGTTTCTACACCTTTCTTTAAACCATCCATCTTAGCTTCTACATCTTTCTTTAAACCATCCATCTTAGATTCTGTTAATTTTTGTACAAGTGACACTTGTTGCACTTGGTCTCATAATTTTGATATATCATGTTGCATTTCTTCCTCTTCTTCATGAGTCATGCTAGAGCTTTCAGATTGCTTACTAGGTGTTTGCATTTTCTTTCCTCGGGGCATCAATTACCGATAATAATGCTTTACTATTCAATTTGAATTCCTACAAACTAATTCTTCAAACCAAGCTTATGCAAAGATTAAAAAAAAAAAAACTACAAACCTTTTTCACTTTGTAGGAGCTTGATATTGAATCTGATGTATATCTATAATTTTGGATCATCCAGTTCTAAAATTGTGACCTGTAGTAGCCCTCTGCATCCTCTTTCGAATGCCACTAGTTTGATCCAAATTGGATTTTCCAAGGAAGAGTTATGCACAATCTCCCAAGATGACTTGATTATAGACCTTTCTAGAAGAGTGAACTTGTATGAAGTGCCACATGTCACTGTTTTGACCTTTGGCTCTGAAAAATATATACAAGTAACTACAATCCATCCTCTTTTTGTACCTTCTTACAAAATTTCAATCTGATGCTCAGAGAGAAAGTTATGACAATTTTCCCCAAGTCACTTGTTTGGAATGTAATTCAGGAGTCTGCAAAAATACCAACTTCCTCAGATCATATCTCCGCAAATATAGCGCGACAAGCTCTAAAATTCGACCCGAGGTTCAGTGTGATTTCATCTCAAATGGGTTTTTTTTCTCTTCTGAAACGTTGCAGAAAAGAGTTATAGCGAAAATGCCATGATGACCTATTTGGAGTAGTGAAACCCTAGAATCCAAAGCTTTGATACCAAATGTTATGAAACCAACTCACAAAAAGATATAAAATATAGATCAACGCCTTAGAATTCAGCCTCTTTGAGGGGGAAACCTCCTTTACATTACAAAAATGAACAATTCTTGATGATTCAAATGACAAAACCTCCTTTCTATATATAGGAGTCTAAGGGGTCCCAATATAACCAAGCCGACCTAACAATAATAATATAAAGGCACAAAAATAACAATAGAGGGATTCTATGGGGCATGGTAATAACAATATGGGGACAATAGGGGCACAACAATATTAATAAGGGATACAAATACAATATTAATGGGGGCATCACTAGTAATATAGGGACCTAACAAAGTGCATTAGTTTGTTGTGTTCTCTACCAGATTCATGGGATAGTCTGGTTATTACAATAGGTAGCAATGCAACTTCCTTGCAATTTGATGAAATAGTCTCATCTTTACTGACGGAGGAGATGAGACGAAAAAATATGGAGAGCCAAATGGCGTTGCCTTGTCTATGCGAGGATGGTCCCAGAATAGAAAAAAAAAAATAAGTCATTGAGTGGGAGATCTAAATCTACAGGGAGACCTAAATCTTCAGCAAAACCTGTAAAGGTGTGTTGGGAATGCATAAGCAAGGGCACTAAAAAATGGACTATAAATCTAAAGCTCCTGACAAAGGAAAGGGATCTGATGGTGCTCCTTCTACAGAGGTGAAAACCACCTCAGATGAAGGTGGGGATGTGTACTTGGCTTCTTCAAGTACACATGTAGATCATGAGGCATGGTTGATTAACTGAGGTGCATCCTTTCACTTCACTCCCCATAGAGAGTGTTTTTGTGAGTATGAGAAATATGATGGTGGTGATCTCTTCTTGGGGGATGACAGGAAGGCTAGAATCCTTGGTCGTGGAAATTCAAGTTAAAGTTACAAGGTGGAAGGATTAGAACACTTTCGGGTGTTTTGCATATTCCTGCATTAGCTGGAAATATGATTTCTGTAAGCAAGTTGGATGATGCAGGTGTAAAAACGGTGTTCGAGAAAGGTACATGCAAGATGGTTTGGGGAGCACCAGTACTGATGCGGGGAGTTTGGATTGGAACTCTGTACAAGCTGCAAGGTAGCATTGTTATTGATGGGTGCAATAGTTTTGTGGTTCTTGAAAGTGGAGCAGAAAATCTAGTGGTCTTTAAAGAAAAGACCATGCTTTGGCATCAAAGGCTTGGACATATTGGAGATAAGGGCCTTCAAATACTTCATGGTAAAGGTATGGTAGAAGGTATGACTAATAGCTCTCTGGATTTTGATTTTTGTGAAAACTGTGTCTATGGGAAGCATAATCGATTGAGTTTCCTCTCTGGTGGTAAGAGGGTGAAACAGATATTAGAGCTTATGCACAGTAATGTGTTTAGACCTATGAAGGTTCCATCACTGGGTAAGTCTGTGTACTATGTATCATTTTTAGATGACTTCTCAAGGAATACATGGATATATTTCCTCAATAACAAATATGAATTCTTTGATAGATTTAAATAATTTAAGGCTCTGGTGGAAAAAAAATAGAGAAGAAGATAAAGGTGATGAGGACAGATAACAGTGGAGAATTTTGCAAGAAGGAATATGAAGAATTATGTAAGAAGTGTGGTATAGCATGACAGAATACTACTCTACACATACCTAAGAAAAATGGAGTTGTAGAAAGAATGAACAAGACGTTGGTGGAAAGGGCAAGAAGCATGTTCAGTGTTGTTGGACTAGGACAGGAATTCTGGGCAAAGGCAGCGGAGACATCATGTTACCTTGTCAACAGATCACCTTCATCAGCATTGGAGGATAAGACTCCACAAGAGGTATGGACTGGTAAGAAACCCTCTCTTTCACATCTGAGGGTATTTGGATCTGATTCATATGTACATGTTCCAAAGGAGAAAAGAACCAAGCTGGATAGTAAATCTGAAAATTGCATCTTTATTGGTTATAAGGATGGTTTAAAGGGTTATAAGCTTTGGAACCCAGTAAAAAGGAAGGTTGTGTACAGCTAAGATGTGGTGTTCAGATAGGTGAAAGATGTTATTAAACATGAAGTCCCATCAAACAGACCTGAGAAGATAGAGTTAGAGCTAAAGGAGGAAGAATCGGACTCTATAGCAGAAGAGGAACCAGAAGATGAAGAGCCACAAACTCCAAGTGTGAGAAGATCAATTCGAGAAAGAAGGAAGCCATAAAGGTATAGTCCATCGGTTTTCTGTTCAAATTTTGATTTATCTATTATTGATGATGATCCGAGTACTGTGAAGGAAGCAATAGATTCAGAGGATGGAAAACTCTAGAAAGAGGCCATGGTTGATGAAATGGCACCTTTGCACAAAAATGAGTCTTGGGATCTGGTGGAGTTACCGGCTGGAAGGGAACCCATTGGCAATAAATGGGTGTTCAAGAAGAAGACAAATGTAGAATAAAAGGTGGAGAAATACAAAGCTCAGTTGGTAGAAAAAGGTTATTCCAAGGTGTCGGGAACTGATTTTGATGATATTTTTTCTCCTGTTTCCAAGGTAGCTTCTATTAGATTACTTTTATCTATTCTTGTTCGTTTTGATTTTGAGGTAGAATAGAGTGGATGTGAACACAACATTTCTTCACGGGGATCTAGAAGAAGAGATCTACATGAAGCAACCTGAAGCCTTTGCGGTGAAGGGTAATAAATAACTAATATGAAAGTTAAAAAAATCTTTGTATATGTTAAAACAATGACCAAGGGTGTGGTATCATAAATTTGATATATTTATATGGGGACTTGGCTTCACCAGAAGCAAAGCAGATCACTGTGTTTATTTTAAATTAATTGGTGACCATGTTATTTATCTAGTCTTGTGTGTGGATGATATGTTGCTGGTTGGAAATGACAAAGAAATTATCCAGGATTTGAAGACCCAATTGTCCTGCAAATTTGACATGAAAGATCTTGGTGCTGCAAACTATATTTTGGGCATGGAAATTAAAAGAGATTGGGAAAAGAGGAAGCTCTAGTTAAACCAGAGGAAGTATGTTGAGACAATGCTGCAGAGGTTTAATATGTATTATAGTAAACCATTGAAGGTTCCTAATCCTATAGGTGTAAAGTCATATGTTAACAGTGTCCCAAGACACAAGAAGAGGAAGATGACATGTGTCATGTTCCATATGCAAGTGCATTCAGTAGCCTGATGTATGTGATGGTATGTACTAGACGAAACATTGCACATGCAGTGGGAGTGTTGAGTAGGTTTATGTCAAAACTAGGGAAGGAGCATTGGACAATAGTGAAGCGGGTTTTTAGGTATTTGCGTGAAACTAGTGATTAGGGTTTGTGCTACCAAGGAAGACTAGGATTGGAAAGAGTTTTGGATATCCATGGCTTTGTTGATGTAGACTAGGCTGGAGATCTGGATCAGAGAAGATCTACAAGTGGGTATGTGTTTAACCTATTTGGAGGTGCAGTCAGTTGGATGAGTAAGAAACAATCTATAGTGGCACTATCAACTACAGAGGTAGAATACATGGCAACCACTCAAGCAAGCAAGGAATCAGTTTGGTTGCAGAGATTGTGTTCAAGTATGGGGTTAGTACATGGAACTATAAGGATAAACTGTGACAGCCAAAGTGCAATTTTCTTGGCAAAGAACCCTTCTTAGCATTCAAAGACAAATCACATTGATGTTCAATATCACTTTGTGAGGGATATGACAAAAGACAAAAAGGTGTTGCTATTAAAGGTGGACACTTTGAAGAATACTACAAATGCATTGAAAAAAAATTGTGAGCTCTAAGAAGTTCTCTTGGTGTAGAGAAACAATGGGCGTTGCATGGCTAGATAAATGACTAAGCTCTCTTGTGGCCCCCTGTGGAAAGAAAACAACAAGTGGTAGAATGTTGGGTTGTGTTATATTCATTCCACAACTAGGCCCCCTAGCAAAACTGGGGGGTTAGAGGGGGTTGGTAGAGCCCCCCCTTCATTGCATTGATGCGTAGTGGGGGGGTCACAAGGGGAGTGACAAGCCCCCCTGTATGGGGGGTTTGACGGGGATGGTTAGCCCCCCTCTACGACGTCTGGGGTAGCACGTAGAGGAAAAAAAAATTGGACCCATGGTATTCGCACATGGTTTTGGGCACGATGGTTTTCAATCTATGGTATTGGATGCTTCGGCATGTATATATATGTATTGTAACATTGAAAGGAACATAATGAAAAATCAATCTAGTAGTCCCAGTTTTTGGATCCAGGGGAAAATCTCTGTGTATATTTGTTTTATGTGTTATGCTCTCACCTTTGGTTATTTTTTCTTTTTAGGATTCATATCCAGGTAATTTCTGTATGGGGTTCAAACCTATAGGACCAAAATGTACTGAGTAAATTGTTGTCTTGATTTGAGATGATAGATTGTGGGATCCGAAAGTGTACCCACACACATTCAAAGAAGAGTTTAGTAGTGGCTTCTGTTGTGATATTCTTCTTATAGGCCGCCATAATGGCCATCTTCGAGAATTTGTTGATGGCCACAAAAACACAGTTGTTTCCATGCTTAGGAGAAGGAAGGCCCGACATGTAATCCATGGAGATGGATTCCCAAGTTTGACTAGGGGTAGGCAGCAGAGTATAGAGTCCTTGTTTCTTGATGGTTTGTTTTGAAATGGCACAGGTAGTGCAAGATCTGATGTACTTCCAGACATCATGTTGAGATTCAGCCAATAGAAATACTTATGCAATACTCCCACCATTTTCTTGACCTTGGAATGCCCAACGACAAGACTGTAGTGAGCTTCCCAAATCATCTTGGCTCGCTCACTTGAAGGAACACAAACATGTCCCAGGTGGCATAGCACGGCATCCTGGAAGTGACAAACTAGAACTTGCTGACCCTCCAAGAGCATTTGGTATGTGTGGCTGAATTTTGGCTCGCTGGCCAATTGGAGGTCTCGTGCCCATAAGAGTTTAGCATGGTAGTTAACTCCATGATTGGTGGAGGGCTAAGGCAGTCAGAAAAATTATTGTTGTTGCCCTTTTTGTACTTGATATTAAAATGGAACTGTTGCGGGTATGTGGGCCACATCTGATGGCAATCATTTTGCAACTTCCCTTGCATCTGTATGAACTACAGGGGTCAGCGGTCTGTGTGGATGACCATTTCCTTCCCCAAAATGTAATGCTTCCATTGTCGGCAGGCCTACACAATGTAATACATATATTTTTTATAAGTGGGATACTTCAAGAATGTGACTGATAGTGTCTCACTGTGATATTCCATTGGATGCCCCTGTTAAGTAAGGACTGCCCCAATAGCAAGGTCAGAGGCATCTGCTTTGATCTCAAATGATTGTTACAAGTCTAGTAAAGTGAGCATTGTGCATAAAGGAGGCGATGTTTCAACTTTGCAAATTCCTTTTTTTGAGATTCAGACCAAAATAATTTTTCTTTTTCTCCTCCCTTGGTGACTTGACTCAAGGGCCAAGTGATATGAGAGAATCCCAACACAAACCCGTGGTAGAAATTGGCAAGACCCAGAAAGTTACAGAGCTCTATCAGAGTGATTGGGGCAGGCCAATCCTGAATGACTTGGATCTTGGCTAGATCCACATGCACCCCCTGTTCATCAGTAATGTATTCCATATATTGAACCTCGGTCATGCCAAAAGTGAATTTCTCCAAATTGGCACACAGCTTATGGTTCTGCAGTGTTTGGAGAACCTGCCGAATGTGGTGGAGGTTCTCTTGCCAACTCTGGATAAATATCAAGATGTCATCCAAGTATACCACTACAAATGAGTTGGTGAATGGCCTCAAGATGTCATCCATCAACCTCATGAAGGTTGCAGGAGCATTCGTCAACCTGAAAGGCATAACCAAGCCTTCAAAAAGGCCCTCCTTAGCTTTGAAGGTAGTCTTCCACACATCAGAGGCTTTGCTTGGTACCTTGTGATATTCGGACTTCAAGTCGATCTTACTAAAATATTTTTCCCTCTTGATTTGGTCAAGAAGTTCATCAATCTATGGGATCGGGTACCTATTCCAGATAGTGATCTTGTTCAGCACCCGATAGTCAATATAGAGTCTCCAAGTCTCATCCTTCTTCTGTACCAACACAATCAAACTCCCATAGGGCAATGAACTCAACCATATGTGACCTTTCTATAGCAGCTCCTGAACCTGCCTCTTGATTTCATCATTCTCTAGAACGGATCACCAATAGATTGGTCCATTGGGGAACGACGCACCTAGGGTCAGATCTATGGAGTCCTTGACTTGACAGTGCAAACGCACCCTTGCGGAGGAGGTAAAGATGTCCTCATACTCCTCTACGACCTTGTCCATCTGTTGTTGCCGTGCATAGGGGCCTTGTCTGGAGGTCCTCGCCACTATCTTCTTCTTCCCCTGAGGGCATATCGTCAAGAAAAAAAATTTCTCGAATTTTGAAATGAGATTATTGCATTGTTTTGAAGTAACCAAAGAAATGGTGGTAGGCGGTGCTACCTCCAGTATCATGTACAACTTATTTCGCAAAGTAACAATACCAGCGCGAGACCATGACTCATACACAGCATGTCACTTCCACAAGTATGGTTGGCCTAATAATACATCAAAAACTTCAAGGGGAGCAATGTCACATAATACCTCATCTGTGAAGGGCTTGATGTTGTATGGAAGATGACACTGCTGGCTCACGCGAAGATCACGTCCTTGCTGAAGACACCTGATGGTGTACGGTTGTGGATGTGTTATGGTTGGTAAGCCCAGCCGCTTCACGACCTCTATTGAAATGAGGTTCTTTTGGCTCTCGCTGTCGACAATGAACTGTAGTGGGCAACCCTTTACCCACATCTGGGAATAGAAGAGGTGCTCCTCCTCCTTTGGATCTTCATGTTCCTCCTTCTAGATCTTCATGGTGGTGATAGTGGCATTAGGATCAACATCAATAATCTGCTTCCCTTTGTCATTCTCCTTGTCGGGTTCTGACTCAGAGTCAGAACATGCATCTGATTCTGAAGCCTTCAGCTCGGCCACCAGTGATTGTATGTCCTGACACTCACTTGTGTTTTGAATGGAGCTCTTATGGAAATCACACCACTTTCTCGTGTCCTTCTTTGGCTTCGGAGTGTTGTTCTTTTCTTGCCACTTTGGCAGGATGTCCTAGGACACCCCGCCTTGGCTTTTTCCTTTGTTATGCGGTTTGGGGGCACCTTTACCTTGCTTCGGATTAATAGATCCAACGTCTCGCTTATTCTATTTAAACTTCTACTCGATCTTGACAGTGTATTGGTACGCCGTGCCGAGCGAGGATATATCGAGGAACTCCATGTCATCCTCAATGTACCTATGTTTCTCAAATCCTTGATACCCAACTTCGTGTGAAGGGTATGAAAAACATTGGTAAACTTTGACACATCTTGGTCCCTTCCCTGTCGTAGCATTGTCCACTTTCTGTATTTATCCTCATACGTCTCGACAAGGTAGTACTACTCCTAGATGGCATCCCAGAACAAATTCCAAGTGAGTGCAGCTGAAAAAAGAGAGGTTGTACTTTCATCCTTCTGCTCACAGTAGGTTTCCCACCAGTACTTGACGTGGGGGGCGACTTTGAGAAGAGCACAAGTAATATTTTCTCGGTTGGAAAAATCATGAATAGAAAAATACCCTTCTAGCAAACTTAACAATTTATCTACGGCATCTACATCTATTTGGCCCTCAAATATGGGAATGTCAAAGTTTAGTTTTACCTTAAAAGGAGTGGAGCCTCCAGAGTGACTGCTGGATGTGGATGCGCCACCAGTGGACAATCACTGAAGGATCTGAGCAAAGTTATCCGTCGTCGCATTCCTTTATTTCTCGAGGGCTTCCTCGAGCAATATTTTGATAAGATCTCCTGCCCCCTCGTCTTTCTTTTCTTCCCCCATGTGTTGTGGGGAAAAGTATCCGACTCGGATGACCCTATCCCTACTCTAAGGGTGACAGTCCTTAGCAACAACTGAAAGTAAAGCTTTGATATTTTCCTTTATGAAAGTACAGAGAAGGAAGAAAAGATTGACCAACCGGTGTCTTTCGCTTTTGTCGATCCTGTCCTCTCTCTTTGTCTCTTGTTCCCAGCTCTTTGCTCCCTTTGCCGGCCCAGCTACACATAGATCCTGCACAAAACAAGAGAGGGAAACTACAAGAAACATGTACTCATAACTGATGCATGGATTAGAGTGAATCAGATATACAAGTAAATACAATACATCAATGCAATACAAGTATATAGGAGAACATTCAAAGCTTTATTGATAGAAGTAAAAGGGTTCTGAGAAGGTTACAACCATCAATGGCTCCAATCCAGCAGCACCTCCCCAGCAGCAAGAAAGCTCCTCTTCACCTCTATAAAAGCAATCACCCAATAGCTCTAACTGTAAACCAACAGCACTTCCTTGCTTTGCACAAAATTCCAGCCTCCTTAGACCTCATAGAAGAGCTCTATATATAGGAGATTTGGAGAAAGGATGAGTCAGCTTGAGGCTGGCATAAAGCTGACTAGTGTCCTCTCCCACTTTAGTTAAACTTCAGTTCTTGAGTCCACTTGGAGATCCTTGCTTACACATGGAGATCAAGTACCTCTTACTCATCACAGGGCGAATCCCTTGAACCAAGTGTCAGTTTGGAAGCTTCCTGGGCAATTGACACCTTGCAGAATGACTGTGCCACTTGGCCAATCTCGCCCAGCGCAGGTAGCCTTCATTAGATTTGACTTTCAGCGCAGGTACAAGGAGGAGCAGTTGCATTCCAGCGCAGATGCTCAGTGGAGCAGCTGACATGATCCAAAAATAGCCTGTTTCTGAGTGTTTTCAGGTGGAGAACTGATGGGAAGTGCTGTGGTTTGCTGACCTTGTTCTTCTAGGGGTAAGAACAACATGTTTAGGGACTTTGGATCCCTTTGATTATGGACATTTCATGATCCATGCTGCGAGGCACAAAAATGTCTATAACAGTTGCCCCCTAAAGTATGAGGCCGTTTATCGGGTGAAATGCTTTATCTAGAGGGTCCGAAGTTCATTCCAGTGCTGAGGAGGCGCCCTGTAATACAATACAATACAATACATTATTTTTCATTCTGTTTTCATGATCTAGCTGAGGCGGGCATTCCCATGCTCAGCTTTATAAATACATTTCGATACATAGAACAGACGATCGTCTGATAGTAGACTGATAATTCTCCGCTGAAATTATCATCCTTTGAATAGGATGATCATTTGCTGCAATGATGTACATGACAAACGCTTTTATATTTCCTGAATATATATCGCAGCCCGGATGGATGAAACTAGATCCGGGGTCTTCAAACTCGTTCGATCTTCACTCTAAGTACAAGTCGATCCATGTGAGAATTGCGCTGAAGTCGAACATGGAAAGACATCGCTTGATTACCGGTCAATGATGAAAACCGTTAACAAGCGTGAGAGGAATCACCGATAATGATAATGACCCTCAAGGTACTGCAGTACAATTCACGTGGCGTGAATAAAGGACTTGGCGTCGAACGCCACGCAAAATCTTCTGGTCGAAGGTCATTGACGTATACCTGTCGCCGGAAGTGAGAAACTTGCCATTGAGGCATGCAAGCTTCAAAGTACTGATGGGGTTGTTCCTAGATCAACTTCTTGGATAATGAGCTGAAGTCGACAAGAAGCGATCCGTCAAAGGAGGGCCTTAATGAATCCCACATCAATGACACGGAACGGAGCTAATGATTTTAGTGGAGGTGAAAACAAACTGTGACATATGATTCAGGGTGGCGATCATGAATGGATGAAGGATAATGTATGGCAGTGGATGGGACACGGTTGACACTTTCAGAATGACCTCTCTTGAACATATAACGACACTGATGCGATGGATCGGTAGCATTACCCCAAAATGTGGATGGTTTGGCGAAGACCATGGTGATGAGTCCGGTGAATGAAACAACCCAACCCGATGTGGTACGGAAGAAAAGTGTCATGTTCAAGAGCGACTTGCTACCATTAAGCTTTGATGTTCTCCCAATTTTTCCCCAGTCATTTCTGACCAGTACCTCTTTATTTTTGTCAAGCTTGAGGAGGATAACATATGCTTGTTCTATAACCTGCCCTTCGGGCAAGCCCATCGCTATGATTTAACGAGCTTAGCGATAGGGAAACTCATTCTCGTCTAAAGACAAGTTTGTCGCTATTTAATCATTTTAACGAGTCTAACGACAAGGAAAACTCGGTCCTTTTCATTTTTAGAGAGTCTGAAAAGGTACAGAAAGTTAACTCCATAATTCTTTTTTCGTCATCTAATCCCTTAAGTCCGAAAAAGTATAAAACAATACAGAAGGGATGAATTTTCGGTTGCTTTAACGAGCCGAACAAAACAAGCGCTCGATCTTTTTGTGCAATAATCCCTCAGGTCCAAAAAGATTAAAATCTAGAGGAGGGATAGCTTTCCGGTAGCTTTAACGAGCTGGAAAGCCAAAACTCGGCAAACTTTTCATATTTTACGAGTCAGTGAAAAGAGCTCAAAGAAGACTCGTCTTTTGAGGAACGAGTGATGAACAGGGATAGCAGCAGATTCCAGGTACAGGTTGGAATTCTCCAATCACGGTAGCGTCACAAGGGTGGCTAAGTGAAATCACTCTTCGCAGCTGTTCCTCAAAATGGGTAAACAAACATATGGAGGTGAACGATTGGCCAAATGAACGGATGGAGGTGATGGCATATAAACACGACCAAGGGCTTTTAATATGGCTTTCAAAGGTTACATTTCTTGAGGTTGTTTACCGGTTCATTTTTTCTGGATGAGCTTGAACTGCTAGGGAAAGATTGCTCACAATTTACGTTTATTTTTTAACGAGCATGAACTTCTGCACAAAAACTGCTCGATTCTTTTGCATGCCCCCAGCATCATAATGACGCATGTCAAAGGAGGGTGCCCCCCAAGCTTCATTGCATTCATCTTGGTGGTTGGAATGAAGGTTTACCTCGGGGATTTGTTTCATTTTTTAATGAGGTTGACACAAGATTAGAACCGTCCTCAGGACTCCTTATTTCATTTTTTAACGAGGTTGACATGAGTTAGGAACTATCCTCGAAGCCGACAAAATATTTAGGAATCTTCCGAATCCAACCAGAAGATTGGATTAGATTTCATTTTGTAGGTTTCCACCGTGGCCACTCCCGCCAGATTACTTGGAGGCGGTAGGGCGAAAGTACCCATTAAGGCAGGGTCTTTTAGGAGACCTATTCCGATATTTTGAAGCAAATGATTCCTTCCATGGATCATTGGAATGCTTCCTGTAACTTGTGAACTGTTGGGGAGAAAAGTTTGTTGGTCAACGATTGTAATTCCTTCTTGGAAGGGAAATGCAATCTTCCTGAAGTAGGTCGACACAACCGCGGCCATGGCATAGATCCAGGGCCTTCCTAGTAGGATGTTGTAATCGAGGTTTCCATCAATTACTTCAACATCAATTCCTACTGTTTTGCCCCCCAGTTCAACTTGCAAGTTACTTAAAATCCCGTATGGAGTGTATGATCATCCATCAAATGCTTTTAACGTCGTTGACGATTTCGACAAGAGTGGTGAGCCTAAATCTTTCCAGCAACTCATCGACATAAGACATGTAGATGCCCCCTCATCAATAATTGTTCGATGAACAGTTTTGTTGAGGGCTTTCACTTGAATAAGGAAAGCTAGTTGAGCTGGTAACTGAGGGTCATATCCTTTATGATCAAAGGCCACAAGATTGGAATCCATTGGGCCAATCCCACCTATTGCTGATAATAAAGCTTGCTCTTGGGAGGGGCAATTTTGTTGTACTTCAAGTGTCGACATAGTGGACGGCGATTGGGCCAGGTCCTTTACTATATTATAATTCTGTGCTCCTTTGGCACGAGGATTAAATGTCGATTTGTGTACTACTCCCTTTGGCGACTTTATCATCGGCTCAGGAATGATGGGTGGCACAACTTCGGTCAAAGTTGTTGTTGAACTACTAGGTCCTTCATTAACCTTTTTGTTCGACAACTTTGGATTCCCGTAATCTTTATTCCTTGTCAAAGCATTATTCTGTTGCTTTGAGGTAGACAACATAAGCACTTGGGATCCGGAAGCATTTTGATTAGCAACCATATTTTGACCTGGATTAGGAAACGGATCAGTCAATACTGCTGGGGTTTTTGAACTCTTGAAGAGTTTCTTAACTTCAGCTATATGTGGACAATATTTCGTCCAATGATCCTCATCGCATATATGACACCCTGCCGGGGGTTTCCTTTTTCTTCCTGTCTTTTTCTTCTTGCCCCCTGGTTGCTTCAGTTGTTTGCCCTTGTCGGTCGACATGGCATTTACTTCTGAGGCAAGAAGTTTTTCATTTGCATTTTGACTGTAAATTTTGTGCTTGCCAAACACGTCATCGCTGGCATGAGAGTCATTGTTTGATTTAGGAGGAGGAGGAATTGAGAATTCTGGTCTAGGGGCGTCAGGTATTTTGTCGTAGAGCGTGCCAGACTGAGTATAAACCAAGTCTAGATATTGCGCACGAGCTATAACTTGCTCTTCTGTTACGACTCCCCCCCTTGGCCACATCTTCCGTTATGGCCGGAAGTAATGACTTTATAAACCATTCAGCTAATAGCTGATCGGGAACATATGTTTTTACCATCCTACGACGACGTCGCCATTCATGTATATGATCAGATATATGAGTGGCCGTTGTCTGTTTGAAGTTGGTAAGGAGTTCTGTTCCCGTCTCATACCTTATTGGTAATTGAAAATGGGTTAAAAAGGTAGTAGCTAAGGCACTAAAGTTGTCGAACGAAGCTCTAGGCAATTCAATATACCATTTTGCCGCTGGACCCGTTAACGTCCTTTGAAAAAGGCGAAGTCTTATCGAATCATCATTCAGGGTGTTTGATGAACACCATAGATGGAATGTCATCACGTGATTCGACGGGTCTTCACCTGGATTTCCATTAAATTTAGGAATGTCTGATGGAAGTTTGTGTGGAATCGCTGGCCACCAAGGGGCATAAGCAATTGGATCATTCGTCAGCCGGTTTAGATCTGGTAATTCTAGAGTTTCTACAAAGGGCAACTGTTGATTCAGGTTAGGCGAAGCATATCCAGGATAAGATGGAATCGCCTGAGCAGTGGGTCTTTGCATACCAGCATAATGTTGGCAACTTTGACAAGGTTGATGGGTATAACCATTATAGTATGGTTGCCCATTGCTTACAAAGACTTGTTTCTCAGGTCCTTGATATGATTGCTGGAATTGTGGTTGTTGAGTTCGAACTAGCTCTGGTTGTTGGACCATTTGCTGATGCCCAATACTAGATGATTGACCAAGATGAGGAGTCACAGTACTTGTTTGATCCTGAGTCGCTCCAGATAAAGAGGCACTGACCTGAGGTTGCGATTGAGATGTCGAGACAAGAGGCTGTTGTATGGCAACCTGAGAAACTTGGGGTTGACATACAGTAGGCAGCGCTTGTACTTGCGACGCAATCACCATACCAGGTATAGTGGCAACATTCGACACAGGGTGGACTGGTTGCATAGAATATACAACTCCTGGTTGTTGAGGCAGTATTGGTACCCAACTGCTGGATGTAATTCCAGTTTGACCTGAACTTTGTTGTGAACTCACGGATGGGCATCCTCCCGGAGGAGGAAATGAAAAGGCATACTGCCCCCCATATGGTATCAATCCGGAACTCAAGGGAATCGATTGCCCAGATTGACCTCCAAATGGATCAATTTGGCGAGTTTCAACATAAGAAATACCAGATGATAATCCGGATGAAGAAATAGGAACTAACCATGTCGTTGTCCCTGATGGGACTCCGGCTTGTTGTTGACAATTTGCCGGGACAGATGGTATACCAGTGAACATCGTTGGAGTAGCAGCAGGAGGCTCTGCTGCAGCTGTGTCGGACGACACAGTCCTAGATGTCGACGGTTGTTCAGACATATCTAGTCTATCCAGAAGATTTCTTAGCGATTCTACAGGAACTTCCACTTGTGGTGGACTAACTTCGAAGATCAACGAGGGAAGGGTGATGATTATTCCGCTTAAAATAAATTTTATAACGACGCTTTAGACACAACTTTCTTTTTCAGTTTTAAAGAGTCGAGAAAAAGCTAAAGATGACTCTAGTCTCCTTCGATGTATTAACGAGCCCGAAGTGACAAATGCTCGGTTGGACCTTTTCAGTTATAGAGTTTGAAAAGGGCCAAAAGAAACTGCTCTGGAGATCTAGGCAGAGGGTGTGCCAAACCTTTCGCGAAACCACAGAATACGTTTTACGGTACGGGTGGTCGATCTTCGTGAATGCTGTGTTCACTGCATCGCGATCAGTAGGGCGGCCGACACGGCTTCCTATGGATAAAGGATAATTGCCTATAGGGGTCTCCCAATATATACTCGACGGTACTTGGGAGCACAAGTCCGTATTAGTGCCACCGACTCTCAGGAGGAATCACCCACCTTCGTAGAGATCGACAGTCACTACGTTTAACGACGCCGGAACACGTCTCTACCTAGACCTCTATTGTGAGTGTTATGTTACAAATCGTTTTTAGATTCATTCAATATATTTTAAGTTGATCTTGTTTAGCAGTTTGTCTTTCAGGATCACCACGAGATGTATTGGTACAAATTCCTAAATGCAGCTAAAATGATAAGCAAGCTTTACAATCTTTTTAGCTTTGAAAATCCTAACTACTGAGGGGAGAGAAAAACATTATCTTTCCACACAGAGCACAAAGCACAAACTAATGCACTTTCCCCTAGATCAATCACGCAAACTTATCAAAAAATGCAAATGCAAGATGCATGTATTTCTTTTCTTTTCCCTTAATGTTGATGTAGACAAAAGGAAACTGTCGTATAATTTTCGAATTCAATTTGAAGCGTAAACAAACAAGTTTTGTCTTAAATCAAAAGACGCCTTACAGGTACTTGTTTCGACACTAAAAATGTATGAATTCAAACCATAAAATGAAAAACAAACAAACTCAAACAGCCATGAACAGTAATAAAACTAGCTCTTAAGATCACGACGACACTTTTACAGTTCAAGATCTAAGAGGCCACAGCTATACTGGTTTGCTTTTCACAATGGGAAACTGTAACTGAAACAAGAAATACTGAAAGAACAATCACAGTTTCATCACACAACTGAGGCGGAATAATGTCAAGGAAAGTTGGTTTACAGCAAGTACAAATGACAAGCAATCAGCAGCAAAACAACAGTGAAAACAGGGCCAAGACTCAGTGGGAAACCTCAGGAAGACATAGCCTAACTGGTTCAGCGCAGGCTCTGGTCTGTCAAACTGACTCTCAGCGCAGTTCCCGAAGGGAGTACCTACGCTGAAATGCAGACTGCCTTTGGACAGCCTGCACTGAGACACGAGAGTTGCGTTTACAAGGGTTTCCGGGTCATAAAAAGCTCAAAAATTCACTGTTTTTGCTGAAATAAAAAGCTATAGGTCAAGTACAAGCTAAGGGATGATCAAGAGGATGAAAAGCTATCACAAAGAGTTCAAGAGTCCTTGTGGATCAGCTCTTCAAATCATAAACTTGCTCAGAAACTGAGCCAGAGCAGCTGCCCTCTACTTTGCAATTGAAGGACTCAATTGCAGTTCGATTTGGTGCTCTCCTTGTTTATGAGATGAATAGCAAGAAACACAATAAACCAACAAGATACTAGGCTCCCCAGCGGAGTCGCCAGTTTGTTGTGGGGAAAAGTATCCGACTCGGATGACCCTATCCCTACTCTAAGGGTGACAGTCCTTAGCAACAACTGAAAGTAAAGCTTTGATATTTTCCTTTATGAAAGTACAGAGGAGGAAGAAAAGATTGACCAACCGGTGTATTTCGCTTTTGTCGATCCTGTCCTCTCTCTTTGTCTCTTGTTCCCAGCTCTTTGCTCCCTTTGCCGGCCCAGCTACACACAGATCCTGCACAAAACAAGAGAGGGAAACTACAAGAAACATGTACTCATAACTGATGCATGGATTAGAGTGAATCATATATACAAGTAAATACAATACATCAATGCAATACAAGTATATAGGAGAACATTCAAAGCTTTATTGATAGAAGTAAAAGGGTTCTGAGAAGGTTACAACCATCAATGGCTCCAATCCAGCAGCACCTCCCCAGCAGCAAGAAATCTCCTCTTCACCTCTATAAAAGCAATCACCCAATAGCTCTAACTGTAAACCAACAGCACTTCCTTGCTTTGCACAAAATTCCAGCCTCCTTAGACCTCATAGAAGAGCTCTATATATAGGAGATTTGGAGAAAGGATGAGTCAGCTTGAGGCTGGCATAAAGCTGACTAGTGTCCTCTCCCACTTTAGTTAAACTTCAGTTCTTGAGTCCACTTGGAGATCCTTGCTTACACATGGAGATCAAGTACCTCTTACTCATCATAGGGCGAATCCCTTGAACCAAGTGTCAGTTTGGAAGCTTCCTGGGCAATTGACACCTTGCAGAATGACTGTGCCACTTGGCCAATCTCGCCCAGCGCAGGTAGCCTTCATTAGATTTGACTTTCAGCGCAGGTACAAGGAGGAACAGTTGCATTCCAGCGCAGATGCTCAGTGGAGCAGCTGACATGATCCAAAAATAGCCTGTTTCTGAGTGTTTTCAGGTGGAGAACTGATGGGAAGTGCTGTGGTTTGCTGACCTTGTTCTTCTAGGGGTAAGAACAACATGTTTAGGGACTTTGGATCCCTTTGATTATGGACATTTCATGCTCCATGCTGCGAGGCACAAAAATGTCTATAACACCATGGGCAGTCGTTGGGGTTTGCGAGGCTGATCTTGCAAAGGTTCAACCAGATCGAGCCCTAACTCCTTATATCCTAACCTCTTTGGGGACATGCAAATAAAATCAAAGAAAGAGCAGACCTCTTTGATACCACTGATCTAGATTTAAACAAGAATGCAACAAATTACAGAGATAACCATAAATACTAAGATGCAGTAGAAATAACACTTCATTTCATTAATATCAAATACTGAAATATGCTTACAAACAAAATGGAAATAAGACTAGCTCGGTCGATGGTAGCTTATCTCTCAGAAGAGATGTGGCAACTACATGCCTCTGAACTGTGTTACAATGAGGCTCAAACACCTATTTATTGAGAAACAATGGAAAACCCTAAACATTCAAAAACCTAACCCTAGGAGATGAATTGCGAAACTATGGGCCCCGTTTGGGTAAATTGGTACATCAACTTCCCAGGGTTGTAACTTTGGCATACGATCTCTATTTGACATGCACAATACCTCGTTAGTAATATCTATCTGAGGAATAAAACTTTGCATGACCAACATTGGTCTATGACCCATGTTGGTCCCAAGTTTCCCAAAAAATGTCGTTTAGGGCCTCAAAATGGATCCGGAAGTTTAGGACCCAAAAAACTGCCAAAAATAATAATTTGTGCTACAAATAAGGAAATTGAAAAACTGAAAGGAACAATGGTGGGGGTCCAAGTGGAATAGGCGAGTGGACACCAATATCCACCTAGATCATTATGCCTCCATGTGTCTCTCATCAATTTGTTGTTCTAGTACCATGTTGTTCCATGATAAATAACAACCACCTTACTTGTCAATTCCTCTTGCTTGGACCCTTGAAATTGAGGTTCCTTAACTTCCTCTTCCTTTTTATGCCCCTCCTATGGTTTTTTTAGAGGTGTTGTTGTATGCTCTTCTTCTGATTCAACAAAAGACTTATCCTCTGCAATTGGGTTCCCTATAGAGATTTTCGCATGTGGCCTTTTAGGCCTTTCTAGTTTATTAAGAGACATATCTTGTAGTCTGATATTAATTTCTTCTATCATGTCTTCATAAAATTCTTTTGAACAATAATATAAGCTATACAAATTCACTCAATCTAAGGATATCCAAGAATAAAAACCACATCATATATATCTATAGCATAAAAAAATGAATGCAGTGCATATTTATCTATGGAAATCTTTAAATATTTAAAAAAATGAGCATTTACACCATTAGTTTATGTATTATGAATATTCAAAAATGAGCATTTACACCATTAACTTATGTACTATGAATATTCGTAGCTACTGTTGGCAATTTTGTAGCTTATTTAGCTCCTGGGGTTTATAGAGAAAGCCACATTCACTTGTTGATTACTCCCATGAATTTGTAATATATATATTTTCCACATGAAAATAAACTCTTAGTGATTTCTTTATAAGTTTTATTAGCATGAAATTGTTTATCTAAAATTAACTTTTTCTATTCTTCATAAAGCGTCCTCGTCTTAAATTACTCCAATGTTTGCCATCATATGATAACATCTTCTCTGGAAGTTATGTGTAAAATAAATTTCCACCTATTTCAATAATGATTTTTGGTTTTATAATAATTCTTTAATACTATGATCATTCTCTTTTTCAATGAAATAGTATTGTTTTCCATTATCAAAATAAAACTAGGGTTTGTAAAAAAAATCAATTATTCCATGAGGCTAGTTAAGGTAGCTAGATGAAAATATGCATAATTGTGGCTAAACTTCTTTGAATTGTTTTTATGACCAAAATTGTGAAATGGCACACCTACTCTAGAACTAATGACATTATTTTGACTAAAATTTGATTTCTTCATCTAAAGATAAATGATTTGCAAATCAAGATGTCATTTTTATAAAAATCCTAAAATAGTTGATTTTTAATCAATGATATCTCCACTTCTTGGGCTTCATTTCAAATAATATTTATTTATAACTTATGTATTCTTTCCACATAATTTCAAATTTCCAATTGGTTTCTTGAAATTATGCTGGGAAGTTTCAAAAATTAATTTTAACTACCACTTTCTTTTTTTCCTTAAAATACGCTACAAAAAGAAAAACAATATTATTTTTCCTTATCTCAAGAAATTGCTTTGAACCAATTGTTTATGTGCCTCAATAGATCTCAAAATGAAAAATATAAAATGAAAGAAACCCTTAACATATAAATGTGTTATTAATTAAAATTTATCTTTATTATTCAATAAACAATTTGAATATAATGTGGATTCTTAGAAATTGATTTCACAAATCATAAAAATTATTCTTTCTTAATGCCGATTTTTTTTATTTAGACTACTTCAATATCTTGAAATTGAATGTAGTAGTTCGAGATTGGAGCACACAACCCATGTAATCCACCTCCCTTGAGTTGATCCGAATTGGATCCTTAAACTCTCTTAAAGTTACTGTTGGGTTTGGAGCATGATTATTCAAAGGTCTTTATTTCAGCCGGATGTATACCCTAAGAAGTTTGTACACCCCTCCATGCAGGGCGGTTCGGGGGGGACTTCCCCCCCCCCACGCGGTGGTTCGGGGGGGGCCATCCCCCCTGGCTGGGGGTGTGGGGGCCAATGGTCCCCCGGCAAGGGTTTTAGGGGTAGTGCCCCCGAAGCTAAAAATAGATGTAAAATTGCCTTGTAAAAGTATAGTAATTTCTAGTCAATCTGGGCCGTTCATTAGGCGGATGATCTAACGGTAGAGCTTATGTTTATTTTAGGGATTTTTCCCCTAGAAGGAAACCCCTCTCTTTGTATGAGGGCATTGTATTGAGGTCGAATAATAAATGTGTATTCTCTGAGCGAGAAACATAGAGGTGAGACTGTGAGAGAAAATAGAGGATATTACAATAGATATGTTGTAGGTTGTGTCTCTTCATTTTGTTGGATAATAGAAAGGAATGATTGGTTGCTCAGGGTGGACGTAGTCCAAACTGGGTGAACCACGTCTATCTGTGTCTCTCTAGTTTTATGTATTTTCTGTGTTTATATTTCTGCAATATTCTATGTGCTCCATTGCTCATATATAATTTTCTAACAACTGGTATCAGAGCCGAAGGTCTATTTGGCTGATAAACTCATAGGAAAGAAGGGTTCCTCGTTCGAGTGGGAGCAATGGCGAAAGATGGTAATTTTAGGGTCGAGAAATTTAATGGCCAATACTTCTCACTGTGGAAGATGCAGATGGAATATTATCTGTATCAGAAAGATATGTACCTACCATTAGGCGGAAATACAAAGATGTCGAGGGTATGACAGATGAAGAATGGAACCTTCTCAATAGAAAGGCACTCGGAACAGTACGGTTGTGCCTTGCAACGTTGGTCACCTTCAACATTTCGAAGGAAACAATGACAGAGGGTTTTATTAAGGCATTGGAGAAACTATATGAAAAACCCTCGGCCTCAAACAAGGTATTTCTTATGAAAAGGTTATTTAATATGAAGATGTCGGAAGGTGGATCTATTGCCGACCATTTAAATGATTTTAATACTATTACAAGTTAGTTATGTTCTGTAGGGCTAAACTTTAATGATGAAGTTAGAGCTCTGTTATTCTTGTGCTCATTTCCAGAAATTTGGAATGGTTTAGTAATGGCCATTAGTAACTATGTTTCTAGATCTAGTACTAGTACTTTAAAGTTTGATGATGTTGTCAGTGCTATCCTTAGCGAGGAAATGCGACATAAAAGCTCCGGTGAGACATCGGGTAATGCTTTGAGTGCAGAGTCTAGGGGAAGAAAAATGGAAAGAGGAAAGAGCTCAGGATATCGCAATAAATCAAGGAAAGGCATATCCAAGTCCAGATCGGGGATAGTGTGCTGGAAATGCGGAAAGAAAGGACACCTAAAGAAAGACTGCCGATTTTGGAAGGGAAAAGAAGGAGATGCACAGTGATAAAACAATCATGAATAAATGTGACAGGTGAGGTGTTACAAGATGCTTTCATTCTTTCAAAAATATCACTGATTCTCGGGTTGTAGATTCAGGAGCCTCATTCCATGCCACACCTGATAAGAAATATTTTCATGACTATGATTAAGGAAATTTTGGGCAAGTCCGTTTGGGTGATGATAAAACCTATAAAATTGTTGGAATGGGTATTGTTCTTGTAAAACAATAGAATGGAAACCAATGGCTACTAAAGGAGGTAAGGCATGTTCCAGATCTGAAGAAAAATCTGATTTCAACAGGGCAGTTAGGCGGTGAAGGTTGTGTGACAACTTTCACAGATAAAGCTTGGAAGGTTACCAAAGGAGCCCTGGTACTAGCAAAAGGTGAAAAGGTTGGTACATTGTATTTATGCTATGGTATTTCTAACTCTGTTAATGCTTTAATTTCTAAAGGATCAAATGCAGCATTATGGCATCATAGGCTCGGACACATGAGTGAGAAGGGGATGAAGATCCTTCACTCAAGGAATTTGCTGCCGGGTTTGAAGAATGTTGATTTGGACTTCTGTGAGAATTGCATTTATGGAAAACAGAAGAGAGTCAAATTTCTTAGAGTTGGGAAAGAAAAGAAGAGCGAAAAATTAGAGCCTATGCATACATATGTATGGGGACCTGCTCAGGTATCATCTCTCGGTGGCTCTCGTTATTATGTTACTTTTATTGATGATGCAACTAGAAAAACTTGGATTTATTGTATTAAGAATAAATATGATGTATTTGATACTTTCAAGAAATGGAAAGCTTTGGTTGAGATTGAGACAGGAAAGAAATTGAAGTGTCTCAGATCAGACAATGGAGGTGAATATTGCAGCAAAGAGTTTGATAGGTACTGTTCAAAGCATGGAATTCATACAGAGAAGACAGTCCTAAGAACACCACAAGAAAATGGTGTGTCAGAAAAGATGAACAGAACAATCATGGAGCGTGCAAGGTGCATGAGATTGCATGCAGGATTTCCTTTACAATTTTTGACAGATGCTATAGATACTGTTGTTTATCTAATAAACAGAGCGCCTTCAAGTTCCTTGGATGGTGGTGTTCCAGAGGAAGCATGGACAGGTAAAAAGGTAAACTACTCCTTTTAAAGCCTTTTGGTTGTGAGGCCTTTGTCCATATTAATAATGAAAATAGAACAAAGCTTGAGGCAAACTCAAAGAAATGTACCTTTATTAGATATGGTGTTAATGATTTTGGTTATCGCTTATATCATTACGAAAATCACAAAATCATTAGGAGCAGAGATGTAATATTCAATAAAAAGGTCTTGTATAAGAATCAGCTGCAGGAAAAGAAATAGGAAAAAGAAAACAAGGAATACGTAGTTCTTGATGAAATCACTAAAAAATTAAAGGTGCCTAAAAATAATCATAATCAACAACCACAACAACAGCAACAGGCACCCCAAACACCTGAAAGTGGTGTTAGAAGATCAGGATAAGTATACCCCCTGAACGATACCCTCCTTCATTATATTATTTATTGTTGACTGATTCTGGTGAACCCGAATGTTATGAAGAAGTAATGCAGGTTGAAAGTAGGAAGAAGTGGGAGGTAGCCATGGAAGAAGAGATGGACTCCTTAATGCATAACCAGACTTGGAACTTAGTCAGGTTTCCTGCAGGAAAAACTACATTGAAGAAAAAATGGGTTTACAAGCTGAAGGAAGAAGATGGAGGAAAAAAAAGGTACAAAGCTAGACTTGCAGTGAATGGGTTTGCACATAATAGAGGTATGGCTTTTGATGAAATATTTTTTCCTATTGTTAAAATGACTTCAATCAGAATTATTTTAAGTCTAGTAGAAATTGAAGATTTGCATCTTGAGCAGTTAGATGTATAGACAATCTTTCTCCATGGGGACTTGGAGGAAGAGATATATATGCAGCAGCCACAAGGATATGAGGTGAAAGGGAAGGAGAAACTAGTGTGTAGGTTGAAGAAGAGCTTGTGTGGCTTAAAACGAGCTCCAAGGCAGTGGATCTAAAATTTGACAAGTTTATTTTTAAACAAGGTTATACTAGATGTCACTCTGATCATTGTGTTTATATGAAAAAGCAAAATGATGGCACCTATATTATATTGTTATTGTATGTAGATGACATTCTTGTTGCAGGGTCTAACATGCAGGAAATAAATGTGCTCAAAAGAAAATTGGCAAATTCATTTGCAATGAAGGATTTGGGAGCTGCAAAACAAATCCTTGGTATGAGAATAACTAGAGACACGAAAAATCGCAAATTAACATTGTCTTAGAATGAGTACATACAAAAGGTGTTGAAAAGATTTAATATGCACAATGCAAAACCAGTTGGTACACCTTTTGCTAGCCATTTCAAATTTAGTAAGGAAATTTGCCCAAAGACCCAAGAAGACATGGATTATATGTCTAAATTTCCATATGCATCATTAGTTGGAAGCTTAATGTATGCAATGGTCTGCACAAGGCCTGATATTGCACATGCAGTGGGAGTTGTAAGCAGGTACATGAACAATCCAGGAAATGAACATTGGATGGCAGTGAAATGGATTCTCAGATATTTGAATGGTACCACAAGTCAAGCATTATGCTTCGGTGGTTCAAACATTTCTCTACAGGGATATGTTGATGCAGATATGGTAGGTGACAGAGATAACAGGAGGAGCACAACAGGATATGTATTTATTGTAGGTGGAACAGTTGTCAGTTGGGTTTCAAAAATCCAAGGTGTTGTTTCACTTTCAACAATAGAAGCAAAGTATGTTGCTGTTACAGAGGCTAGTAAAGAAATGATTTGGTTACAAAGGTTTATGGGTGAATTGGGTAAGGAGCAGGATATGGGCACGTTATATAGTGATACCCAAAGTGTCATTCATCTTGCAAAGAACTCAACATTTCATTCCAGGACTAAAAACATACATCTCAAGTACCATTTCATACGATCAGTGTTGGAAGATGGAGAGTTGAAGCTAGAAAAGATACACACTAGCCAGAATCCTACAGATATGCTAACAAAAGTTGTAACCAGGGAGAAACTAAGAATATGCTCACTTTCAATTGGTCTTCAAGGATGACTATTAGGCCCCTATACTACTAAAGTAACCCCTTATTGTTATTAGTATAACCCACTTATTATATTGATGTACCCATGTAGTGCCCATATTGTTACTATTGTGCCCCATAGAAGCCCACTATTGTTATTATTGTGCCCTTACATTATTATTGTTATGTCGGCTCTAATTATGTTATGGCCCCTTAGACTCCTATATATAGAAAGGAGGTATTTTCATTTGTATCATCCAAGAATTGTTCATTTATGTAATGTAAAGGAGGTTTCCCCCTCGAAGAGGCTGAATTCTAAGGCGTTGATCTATCTTTTCTATCTTTTCTTGAGCTGGTTCATAACATTTGGTATAAGAGCTTTGGATTCTAGGGTTTCGCTGCTCCAAACAGGTCATCGTGGCATTTTCGCTATAACTTTTTTCCTATGACGTTTCAAAAGTCGAAAAAAAAACCCATTTGAGAAGAAAACATGCTGAACCTTGGGTCCGAATTTCAGAGCTTTTAGCGCGATATTTGCGGAGATATGATCTGAGGAAGTTGGTCTTTTTCCAGATTCCTAAATTACATTCAAAACAGGTGACCTGGGGAAAATCATCATAACTTTCTCTCTGGGGATCGGATTGAAATTTCGTAAGAATTTACAGAAAGAGGATGGACTGTAGTTTCTTGTATGCATTTTTCAGATCCAAAGGTTGAAACAGTGACTCGTGGCACATCGTACAAGTTCGCTCTACTGAACTAGTCTATAATCATGTCATCTTGGGAGATTGTGCATAACTCTTTCTTGGAGAATCCAATTTGGATCAGACTGGTGGCATTGAAAAGAGGACACAGAGGGCTACTACAAGTCACAATTTCAGAACTTAAAGATTTGAAAGTACAGAGTTACAGTCGTTTCAAGGTAGAGCTCCTAAAATCAAGAAAAAGCAAGATGAGGAAGTCTGATGGCAAGGATCCGGTAAATTGGATACTTCAGATGGACCAATATTTTGATATACATGGTGTACAACTATTACAAAAGGTATGTATTGCATCTTAATATTTAGAACCAGATCAATTTTTATGGTAAAAAGGGCTTTGTTCTCGTAAACAACTTGTTACGTGGTCAATTTTCACGGAGGAAATGATAGCAAATTATGAGGATACAAAGAGCAACACCTTCTGTAGAGCAACACCACAACAATTGGAAAGAGTAGAATGGCTTTGTGACATAGTGGAAAGAAAAATTATGGAAACCAGGAAGTGTACCCCTCACAACTATAAAGATGGAAGTGTTGTTTCTCCTAGCCTTCCACAACCTACAAGGGTTACACCACAATAATTGGAAGAAAAAAGAGAAAAAGGGCTTTGTTACAATTGTGATAGTAAATGCACTAAAGATCATAAGTGTGCTGAGAAGAAATTATTTTACATAGAATATGAAGAGGAGGAAGAAAAGGATCAAGAAACAACAAAAGAAGAAGATATACGCCAGGACCCCACCCCAGAGAAAGAAGAAATGAATCAGACCATATCTTGTAAAGCATTGGCAAGAATTACCACTCCTCAAACTCTAGAGATAGAAGGACATATCAAGAAGAAAAAGGTTCAAGCAGTGAAAGATCACATCGAGCATCAACAACAAGTTCTCCAACTGTTAAAGGATAACACCACTTCGGTGCAAAATCAAACGAAACAACAGGCACTTAAAAGATGGCAACCTTACCGAATGGGAAAACTCTTCAAGGATGAGGATGTGGAAGCATTGTTTTGTGTTATTTATATTATCCAACCATATTGGATAAACGAAGCAAGGGATGAATGGAAGAAGGACGAAGAAGTATGGCCACTTATTCAAAAGTTGCAAAAGATCCCAATTCAAACAATATTGCCAGAAATTAAAGAGGAAGGAAAAATCATATTGGAACCTAGAGCAGTCACAGAAACAAGAACCCGACAGCTACGAAATTGATCAATTTCAGAGTATCTCATCAAGTGGAAGAACTTTCCCGCTGGATATTCCACATGGGAGGACAGGAATTTTATACAGAAGCATCAAGAACTACTCAAGCATTGAGGACAACGCTTTTCGAAGGAGAGGGGCATGTTAGGCCCCTATACTACTAAAGTAACCCCTTATTGTTATTAGTATAACCCACTTATTATATTGATGTACCCATGTAGTGCCCATATTGTTACTATTGTTCCCCATAGAAGCCCACTATTGTTATTATTGTGCCCTTACATTATTATTGTTATGTCGGCTCTAATTATGTTATGGCCCCTTAGACTCCTATATATAGAAAGGAGGTCTTTTCATTTGTATCATCCAAGAATTGTTCATTTATGTAATGTAAAGGAGGTTGCCCCCTCGAAGAGGCTCAATTCTAAGGCGTTGATCTATCTTTTGTATCTTTTCTTGAGCTGGTTTCATAACAATGACGATGAAGATGAGAAACATCCAGGTACAAAGAGGAGTCATTGTCCAGCAAATGAAGCAGCGGTGGAGTTGCTACAATCATTCTCCAAGTGGGAGATTGTTGGGTGTGGAGCATGATTATTTAGAGGTCTTTGTTTCAGTCGGATGTATACCCCAAGAAGTTTGTACACCCCTCCATCTGGGGGGGTGTGGGAGGGACTTGTCCCCCCCGCGGGAGTTCGGGGGGCCCTATCCCCCCTGGCTGCGGGATCTGGGGGCTTTTTCTGTCCCCCGGTGGGGGTTTCGAGGGCATCAGCCCTGAAGCTAAAATAGATGTAAAATTTCCTTCTAAAAGTATAGTAATTTCTAGTCAATATAGGTCGTTCATTAGGCGGATGATCTAACAATAGAACTTATGTTTAGTTTAGGGTTTATTTCCCTATATGGCAACCCCTCTCTTTGTATGAGGTCATTTTATTGAGGCTAAATAATAGATGTGCATTCTCCGAGTGACAAACAGAGAGGTGAGACTATGAGAGAAAATAGAGGATATTACAGTGGATCTGTTGTAGGTTGTGTCTCTTCATTTTGCTGGAT
The DNA here is from genome assembly GCA_031772625.1 of Pinus tabuliformis. Classification (NCBI taxonomy): domain Eukaryota; kingdom Viridiplantae; phylum Streptophyta; class Pinopsida; order Pinales; family Pinaceae; genus Pinus; species Pinus tabuliformis. The sequence continues at coordinate 191,957,703 of CM062814.1, read as the reverse complement.
AATAGAAAGGAAGGGCTGGTTGTTCGGGGTGGACGTAGCCCAAACTAGGTGAACCACGTATATTTGTGTCTCTCTGGTTTTATGCGTTTTCTGTGTTTATATTTTTACAATACTCTATGTGTTCCATTTCTCTGTAATATATAATTTTTTAAACTCTGTAAAAACTCATGCCGAAGTTCAAAGTCTTATAGATGTCGAGCTTATCAGAAATAACATATAAACAATGGCAATTTGTGGTCGGCACAGAGCAACAAGGACCTTCAGTCAAGCGAGCAGACCGTTGGCCCATGGTAACCGCGCGCTGGCACAAAATTGACAAACAGGAGATCAAATATTGAAACAGAGGTAGTTTCTGATACACGATTAGTGCGAAGCGCTAATCGTGTATCATAGGGCGTCCCCCTCAGTGAAGGAAAGCCCCCAAGTGCTCGGTCACAAGGAAAGCATAAAACTGTACGGAAATCACCAATTCCGTCAGAAGGCAGGTCCCGCGCTAAAACTAGTAGGATATCGGAAGGACTATAAGCAGTAAGTGGGTTCAACCGAGTCCCGATGCCATACACTAAGTGACACGCGTCCAATGGATGAGAGAGAAAACTGCTCACATCGAACGGCTAAAGGTCATGCTACTTACCCGCACGATATGAACGGAGACCGTAGGATCTGGAGGCTCTAGATCAATGGCAGAGAAATGATCCGATGGATGACCGGATTCGACGGGGAAATAGGCTGAGTCACATGAGATTTGAGGTCTGGTATGACCGATGAGTTGGTAGACTAATTATTTTTGTGGTCAATCTTGGAGCAATGGAAATAACAACCGTTCAAAGAGAATTGACACTCAGGTCGCAAGGAAACAAGTGGCCACCTCCATATGAAGCGTTGCACAGTGATGATGACGTAGAGCAGGGTAATTCAAGCGGAAAGAGGCAGGAGATCCAGGGAATCGGGAAGTGGAAACAAACAGTCAGGGAGCGGATTGGCTTTAAGCCACGAACAGACGAGAGAAGCAGGCAAAAGAGAAACAGAAAGCCGAGAGGTGAGGGAGAAGACAATTGTAGAGAACAAAGAAGCCAAGTGACCTGCAAAGCAAAGGCAGCATCAAGTAGACAAAGATAGAGAGAGTCCGACAGTCTGTGAACTCTAGAGAAGGCTTGAGAGGTTCAAGCAACTCTTTTGTGTATACCTATCAGGTATTGAGTACCAGATTGGACTCATAGCACCGAGACCACTTGAGGTCAAGATTCAGTAAGGGGAGTCTGTGTACTCTAGAGACTTGGGGGATCCAAGTAGAATCCTACTAATCATCATATGTTAAGTGAGACTCAAATTGAGATCATTGTTGTAAAACCTTTGCTTTTAAGACACTATAGAAAGGCCACCACTGAAGACTAGACTGGGAGACGTAGCCCAGGAGGATTGGGTGAACTCCTTATTAAGATTCTTGTGTTTTATGTGTTTTCTTACTTTTTCAGTGTCTGTGTATTTCACAATCTTATCGATCCGTTGCATAAAATAACATAGACACACTCCAACACTTGAGTCTGTAATACCTTCATTAATTCTCTGAGGTCATTATCGGGTGATTTCAGATCAAGTGGTATCAAAGCTCCTAGGTTATTAAGGTTAGACAAGCTTGTGCTAGATTTTGTTGTTGAATGCTAACTAGATCAAAGCTTAAATTAGGAGAAGGAGAGTTTTTTGAAACTAACCTGGAAATTGGAAGAGTCTATTCCAAGAATAAAATGTAAGAAGAAAATCCCTTGGAATCAGATTCCCAGTTCATGGATAGTTTTATGGCCCTGAAGTCAACGGTGGAAGAAATGTATAGGGACTTTAGGAAACATAAAGATGAAGATTCATCAAGCTCAAAAAAGACAAAGGAGTAGAAGAATCTCTCCTCCATGACAACTCTAAAGGTAAATGGAAAGAAGAAAGATTTCTCACACCTCCTAATAGCCCTGAAAGTAAAATAAGACATCTTTGATTAAATTAGATGTTAAATTTTATTTACCAATATATGATGGAGAGTTGAATGCAGAGAAGCTGGATAATTGGATCATACATATTGATGTTTATTGAAGAGTGCAAAGCATTGACTCAGACAAAAGTAAGATTCAGCTGGCCAGCCTACAACTTGGAGGCACTGCCTTAGTATGGTGGGAAGGCAGGACACAAGCTGACATGAAGAAACGTGGTAAGATTCTTTCTTTCTGGAATGAATTTGTTTCTGCAATCAAAAAGCAGTTCTATCCACTAGCTTACATGCAACAAACCATGATGAGTTGGCAAACTCTTCACCAATTGAAAGGGCAAAGTGTACAAGGTTACACCCAAGAATTTAGGAAAGGAGCTTTGATTCTAGGAATTTCATTAGACTCACCTGAGACTCTGTTGAAGTACATAGGTGGACTACACAGCTACATGAGGCACACCATCCTCATGTTTAATCCCACTAGTATAGATGAGGTGTTTGTTCAGGCTACACATCTAGAAGCTAGAGGTAAGAATGGGAACCCAGAAGTTGGGGGATCATCCCAATCCACTGCAAGCAAGGATAAGGATAAAAGAAAACAAAAATGGAAAGAGAGGAAGACAAACACTGCACAAAAAGGCAAGTCTTCATGCACTCACCATAAGAAGGATGGGCATGATGATTAACACTATTGGATTCTGCATCCGAAGCTGAGGCCTAATAAGTTCGAGGGCAAGAAGAAGAAGATTGCTGCAGCTATTCAAAAGGATTTGGGGTTAGACTCAGGAGATGAAGCAACAATTGCAGCCACAGGTATAAAAGGTAAAAATTCTTAAGCATCTACTAGTAATTCTACACAATCTACTGATAATGAAGAAAATGAAAGAAAAATACATGAGCTTTTCCATATTCGAGTTATTTCCAAGCATCAAAAGATTGATACTTTGTTTGATAGTGGCTCACAAGTAAATTTAATTTCTGAAGAAATTGTAAAGAAGTTGGGATTACTGACTACACCTCACAAGAAGCCATACCCATTGGGTTGGTTATGTGATAAAGCACAACTACAAGTGACTAGACAATGTAAACTTAAGTTTTCTTTTGGGTCAGCATTTGTAGATGAGGTTGAGTTAGACATAGTTCCTTTGGATAAATGTGGAATTGTTTTAGGAAGTCCTTACTTATATGATAGAATAGCTATTTTCTATAGAGCTGAGAACAAGTATCTACTCGCTAAAGATGGAATCGAATATATTGTAAGGGCTCATAAGCTCAAGAATAATTATACTCTCATAAACTCATGATAGATGAAACGAATTGTAAATTCATGCAAACAATTTTTACTGATGGTTGTAAAGGAAAAGAAACCTGATAAAACCAATGTATTTGAGTGTTGTGATGCTAAACAACAAGCTGGTTTAGAAAAAAAAAAATTCAAAATATGATATCTTGTTTCAAGAACCTAAAGGTCTGCCACCCAAAAAGGAAATAGTGCATGATATTAATTTGTAGCAAGATGCTCCATTGTCTAACATCAGAATGTATAGGTTGTCCACTTTAGAGAATGCAAAAATCAAGAAGCAGGTGCAGGAGTTTCTCTAGAAGGGGTTCATCAGACCTAGCACATTACCATGTGGGTCTCCAATTGTCTTGGTGAGAAAGAAATATGGCTCATGAAGAATGTGCATAAGATAATGACCAAAAATCATTATCCCCTTCCTCGTATACATGATCTATTAGATCAATTGAAAGAAGCTGTTTATTTTTCCAAGTTAGACTTGCATAGTGGATATCATTAGGTCATATTTGCATAGCAAGATGCATGGAAGACTGCATTAAAAAAAAAACAGGGATTGTATGAGTGGTTGGTTATGCCTTTTGGCTTAACTAATGCTCTTGCTACTTTCATGAGAGTAATGAATGATGTACTCAGACCCTTTCTTGATGATTTTTTTATTGTATATTTGGATGACATTCTTATATTCAACAAAACATGGGAAGAACATTTAAAGCATGTTAAGCAGACCTTAGATGTTTTGAAAAGATAAATCTTTATGTTAAACTCTCAAAATGTGAATTTGGCAAAATATCTTTGAATTATTTGGGACATATAGAAGGGGGTGGTGAATTGAAGATAGATCCCTCTAAGGTTACAATCATTGTAAACTAGCCTAAACCCAAATATGCTACAGAAGTTATAAGCTTCTTAGGAGCAACTCAATATTGGAGAAAGTTCATTTCTAACTTTTCCTTAATTGCAGCTCCCTTACATGCCTTAACAGGATTGAACAAGGTGTTTCAGTAGGGAGGCAAATAGTTGAAAGCCTTCAACACCTTGAAAGAAAAAATTAGTACAGCACCAATACTAGCACTGCCCGACCTTCAAAGACCATTTGAGATTCAAGCGGATGCCAATGACTATGCTATGGGAGCAGTGTTGATACAACACGATAAACCCATATGTTATCATTCTGAGACATTTAATTATGCAATAGTTAACTATCCCACATATGATAAGGAATTGTATGCATTAGTACAGAGTGAAAAAGTGGAAACATTATTTAATGGGCAAAGAGATAGTTATACATACTGATCACAACCACTCCAATATCTACACTCCCAAACTAAGTTGCAGCAATCAAGATATTATATATGGATGGGTTTTCTACAACAGTTTCATTTTGTCATCATATATAAAAAAAGCATACACAATAAAGTTGCAGATATGTTGTCTAGACCAATTATAAATGCATCTACTATACTTAAGCATAATTCAATATTGCATGAGAGCTACATTGAACAATATGCTCAAGATGTAGACTTTAAAGATGTATATGCAACTTTAAGTCAAGGCAAACGAGTACAAGAATTGGATTACCATGTTAAGGACCGACTCGTGTATCATTTTGGGAAGCTACGCATTCCACAAACTTAAAGGGTAAAGATAATTCGAGAAGCACACTCTTCTCTAATATCAGGTCATTTTGGTGTAAGTGAAACAGCTGCACAGCTGCAAAGATTTTGTTATTGGCCAAAAATGAATGAGACAGTTTCTAGATATGTAATAGGATGTACCATGTGTGCTAAAAGCAAGCCTAGCAATACAAAACTAGGCTTGTACACTCCACTACCAGTTCCTTCGCATCCTTGGGAAAGTGTTTCCATGGACTTTGTTGGAGGACTGCCTAAATCTAGGAAAGGTCATGAATATTTATATGTTGTTGTGTATAGGTTCAGTAAAATGTGTATTTTGATACCTTGTAACAAACATATTACAACTAAACAAATTGCAAAGTTGTTCTTCCAGCATGTATGGGTTCATTTCGGATTACCCACTTCCATTATATCTGATTGAGACACCCGATTTTTTGGGAAGTTTTGGTCAATTCTGTGGGAACTGATGGACACCAAACTAAAGAAGAGCACAATCTTTCATCCACAAACAAATGGCCAAACAGAAGTGGTCAACAGGACAGTGATCCAGTTGCTCAGAGGCTATTGTAGCAAGCATCCCAAACTTTGGGATGAAAATTTATGTTATGTGCAACTCCTTACAACCGAGCTAAACATTCTTCTACACAGAGATCTCCTTTTGAGACCTTTTTTGATTTCACACCAAGGTCTCCCTTGGATTTTGTCTTTGGTAAAGACATAGAAATTGATGGATACAGTGATGTGGACAAGGAAACCAAGTTTATTAAACAAATCCGAGAGATTCACCAAGTAGTATAGGAACAACTGGAAAAGAGCCAAGCCAAATACAAGGCAAGGCATGACAAGCATTGGATGGAGCATAGTTTCCAAGTTGGTGATCAAGTCTGGTTGTATATCAACAAAGGAAGAATGCAAGGTGAAGGTAAAAAGCTAAAGCCAATAAGGTATGGATCTTTCAAGATACTTGAGAAAATTGGTGAGAATGCTTTTCGCCTTGATTTACTAGCTTACATGCACATCTACTCAGTTGTTAATGCAGACAGATTGAGACTATTTGAACCTTCATTAATTGAAGATCTCGAAGAGCAGAGTTAATTACCTTCTATTGATGATCTGTTACCTGAATATCTTAATGAATTACAGGAAGACATAGTTCTAGATAGGAAGGTGAGGACGACGCGTAGGGGAGATGTTGAGTACCTCAAGATTGAACTCGAGGGTTCAAAGCCAAGCAGTGCAAAGTGGAGAGAGATTGGACAAGTGAGACAACTATACCCTCACTTAGTCGATGCTTGAAAACCAACTTTTGGTGGTCTAAAAGCTTTTTCAGTGGGAAGGTCGTGATCTGAATTGGATCCTTAAACTCTCTTAAAGTTACTCGAACTCTGTGAAAACTCATGCCAAAGTTAAAAGTCTTATAGATGTCATGCTTATCAGAAATAACCTCTAAATAATGGCAATTTGTGGTCAACACGGAGCAATGAGGACCCATGGTCAAGTGCAGAGACTGTTGGCCCATGGTAACCACATGCTAGCACAAAATTGACAAACGGGAGATCAAATCCTAAAACAGAGGCAGTTTCTGATAAGCGATTAGCACGCGCTAATCGCATATCGCAGGGCATACCCCTCAGTGAAGGAAAGCCCCCAAGCACTCGATCATGAGGAAAGCATAAAATCGTATGGAAATCTCCGATTCCGTCAGAAAGCGGGTCCAGCACTAAAACCAGTAGGATATCGGAAGGACTACAAGCGATAAGCGGGTTCGACCGAATCTCGCCCGATGCCATACATTGGGTGACACGCGTCTGCAGATGAGAGAGAAAACCACTCACATCAAACGGGTAAAGATCATGCTACTTACCCGCCCGATATGAATGGAGACCGTAGGATCTGGAGGCTCCAGATCAATGGTGGAGAAATGATCCGATGGATGACCGGATTCGACGGGGAAATAGGCCGAGTCACATGAGATTTAAGGTCTGGTATGACCGATGAGTTAGCAGAGGAATCAGTTTCGCGAGAAATCTTGGAGCAATGGAAATAACGACCGTTAAAAGAGAATTGACACTCAGTTCGCAAGGAAAAAGGTGGCCACCTCCCTGTGAAGTGTTACATAGTGATGATGATGCAGAGCAGGGGAAAATAAGCGGATAGAGGAAGGAGATCCAGGGAGTTGGGAAGTGGAAATGGACAGTCAGGGAGCGGATTGGCTTTAAGCCATGAATAGGCGAGAAAGAACCAGATAGAAAGAGAGAAACAGAAGGCCGAGAGGCGAGAGAGAAGCAAATTGTAGAGAAAAGAGAAGCCGAGTTGACCTACAAAGCAAAGGGAGCATCGAGCAAATAGAGATAGAGAGAGTCCGAGAGTCTCTGAACTCCAGAGAAGGCTTGAAAGATTCAAGCAACTCTTTTGTGTATACGTGTCAGGTATTGAGTACTAGATTGGACTCATACCACTGAGACCAGTTGAGTGATCCAGGTGGATATTGGTGGCCACCTGCCAAGTCCACCTGGACCCCCACCATTGTTCCTCTCAACATTTTCATTTTCCTTAATTATAGCGCAGTTTACTCTTTTTAGCAGTTTTTCCGGTCCTAAACTTCCGGAGCCGTTTTGAGGCCCTAAACGACGTTTTTTGGGAAATCTTGCTTCACGATTTTTTAGATTAAAAAATCGTCTTTTTTGTTGTATTCCTCATAGAGATCTTTCCAACGGGATATCATGCGCGTAAAACAGAGATCGTATGCCAAAGTTACGACCCCGAGAAGTTGATGTACCAACTTACCCAAAAACGGGGCCCACAATTTGGCGTTTCATCTTCTAGGGTTAGGTTTTGGAATGTGAAGGGTTTTCCATTGTTTCTCAACAATAAATAGGCCCTCGAGCCTCATTGTAATACAGTTCGAAATAGTTCAGAGGCATGTAGCCGACACATCTCTTCTCAGAGATAAGCTACCATCGCCCTAGCTGGGTTATTTCTATTTGTAAGCATATTTCAGTATTCTCCATTAATGAAATGAAGTATTATTTCCGCTGCATCTCTGTTTTTATGGTTATCGCATCTCTGTATTTATGGTTATCTCTGTAATCTATTGTGTTCCTACTTAAATCTGGATCAGTGGTATCAGAGCAGTCTACGTTTTCTCTGTTTTTCTTTGCATATCCCCAACGAGGTCGGGATATAAGGAGTTAGGGCTTGAATTGGTCGAACCTTTGCAGGACCAGCCTCGCAAATCTCGATGACCTCCCATGGCGGATGAGAAGAAAGACGAGGGGGCAGGAGATCCTATCAGAATCTTGCTCGAAGAATCCCTCGAGCGACAAAGGAACGCGATGATGGATAGCTTTGCGCAGATCCTTCAGCGGCTACCCAGAGGCGATGCATCGGCTTCCAACAGCTACTCTGGAAACGCCACACCATTTAAGGTACAAGTTAATTTCGAATCCCCATCTTCGAGGGTCAAATAGACGCAGATGTCGTAGATAAATGGTTAAATCTGCTAGATGGGTATTTTTCTGTTCACGAATTTTCAAGTCAGGAAAAGATTTTTTCGCTCTTCTCAAAGCAACCCCCCACATCAAGGACTGGTGGGAAACATACTGCGAGTAGAAGGATGAAAGTACAGGCTCACTGTTTTCAGCCGCACCCACTTGGAATGACTTCCGGGATGCCATCAAGGAGCAGTACTACCCTGTCAAAAGCTATGAGGACAAATACATCAAATGGACCACACTGCGGCAGGGATGAGACCAAGATGTACCAGAGTTCACAAATATTTTTCATACCCTTCGCACACAGTTGGGTATCAAAGATTTTGAGCTGCATCTGGTACTCAAATACCGCGGCTGCCTACACAGATACATCGAGGAAGAGATGGAGTTCTTGAACATCTCCTCACTCGACACAGCATACCGATACACTGTCAAAATCGAGCAAAATTTCAAACAGAAGAAGCGAGACTTTGGATCTGCAAATCCGAAGCCCAAAGGACAAAGCCAAGGCGGGGTGACCCAAGACAACCCCTCTAAGCTGCAAGAAAAGAACAACACCATGAAGCCGAAGAAGGACACAGGAAAGTGGTGTGAGTTCCACAAGAGTCCCACTCATAACACAAGTGAGTGTCGGACCAAGCAGTTGCTGGTGGCCGAGTTGAAGGCTTCCGAATCAGATGCATGTTCCGACTTTGAGTCAGAACCCAACAAGGGGAATGACAAAGGGAAGCAGATAATTAATGCGGATCCCAGCGCCACTGTTGCTACTGCCAAGATCCAGAAAAATGAGCCCGAAGATCCAGAGGAGGGGGAACGTCTTTTCCACTCACAGATGTGGGTGAAGGGTTCGTGGCTGCAATTCATTGTCGACAGTGGCAGCCAAAAGAACCTCATTTCAGTAGAGGTCGTGAAGCGGTTGGGCCTACCAACTACACCACACCCACAGCCGTACAATATGTGTTGGCTTCACGAAGGACGAGATCTCAAAGTTCGCCAGCAGTGCCGCCCTCCCTACAGCATCAAGCCCTTCACAGACGAGGTATTGTGTGATGTTACACCTCTGGATGTTTTTGATGTACTATTAGGCCAGCCATACTTGTGGAGGCGACATGTTGTGTATGAGTCAAGGCCTCGCACCGTCATCATTTCTTTGGATAATTCATTATACAGGATACACGCTTGATGGCACAAATCTTACTATGTGATTAAATGTGTCGATGTCGAACATAGCAAGAAGTTGTTTACTTAGTGGCCGTTAATGAATGCCCCTAGCCAACACAAGAGCTCCCACCATTGATTCCAATGGGAGTCAGGATGCCTAACACATCTTTGTAGGTACGAATAAATTTTTCGTGGTCGAGTCACCTACAAGATCCAACGAACAAGGGATATTAATGTACTCCCATTGTTCATTGGCAAGAGTACTTGCCATTAAGGAATGCAAGCCTCTAGGTGTTTTTTCAATGATACTTAGACTCTAGGACTTTGACTCAAGCAGAGTTTTATTGCGGAAATGAAGGGGAATGGTAATGACATGGAAAATGACAATAAGGAAATGCATGGTGTATGAATAAGAACTCTTGCTGTAAAAAATGGATATGGAAAGGTCATGCTTTATGGTTTGACAATAGGTGGAATTGAAAATCTTTTGCAAAAAGGGAGTCGCAAAGGAGTGGTTGTAGAGTTGGATTTGTCTTTAGAATCTGTCATGACTTAGTCTTTGGAAGACCAATTGTCATCACAATGTAATCTCCTTATGTTCACTTGATTATCCTGTAACCTGTAAAAAACTTGGTACAAAGAAAACATAAGTGTGCTCTAGAAGAAATGGCCAGTTTCTTCATGATTCTTACGCAAAAATTTCATACCAAATAAAACAAATTAAGGACAGAAAAAGTGTTAAAATTGACTTAATCATGATATTAATATTAATCCATGTTTTTAAAATAACCATGAAAAGTAATACTCCCTGTTTGTGTCAGCTGGCATCTGTTGCATGGCGAAAAGTTTGGCATTTGTTGTTTCCTGCGGATTAGTACGTTATAAAAGCATATAACAATATCAAATTGTCAATTCTATGCAAGTTACTCAGCAAATCCACCAAATGTTCTTTTAAATTATGCTTCCAAAAGTTCCATTATTTATTTTCAAACCGGCGTGAATTTTGTGAATTTTTTTATTTTTATTTTTTATTTTTTTTAATATTTGTTTTTTTTTATTTTTTTTCCTGTTCTCATGATTCTCTCAATTTTCGTGCCCCCAAAGTTTTCATCCTGTTCTTGTAATTCTCATGATTCGAAATTTTCATAGTTTTGTTTTATGCCAGTACCCTTCACATGCCAATGTTTACTTTTTTTTTTTTTTGATAACAAAAGATAATATATTAATATATTAATACAATCATAATATATTAATTTATTAATATAATTAATACAATCATATTAATATATTAATATAATTAATGTCTTAATACAATCATATTATATTAATGTATTAATATATTAATATAGTTAATACAATCATATTAATATATTAATATAATTAATACAATCATAATTAATATAAATCAAATATAAACTAAATATTTAAATTAAAACGTATCACTCATTAATATACTATAACTAAATATATACAAAACAAATCGCAAATATAAATAAAAATAAATATGATATTTTACAATAAATACAAAACAAATTTAAACTAAAAATGGAAAAGAAATCCAAACAAAACATTAATATTGACAAGTGAAGGGATTTCTTAGGCGCTGCCCGTCAGGGTTCTTTACTAAATTATTCACTTTTTCCTTGATAGGAAAAACACTTGTTAAAATAACACATTTTTCTTACAATTACCTGTCTCAGACAGTCAACGATTCCCTTATGGGCGAATCTGAATGTTCATCCTCCTGAGCATAATCTTTTGAAATTATGATGGGCACACCCTCAGTGTATATTGCCTCACAATACGAGGGCTGGCCACTTCGTATCCACTTGGGCACAGGCAGTATCTGCTCTTCTTCATCAAAAAAAAATCCAGATATGACAAGCCGCTGGGGAGATATTCATGGACTTGCATATCATCATCAGTCCCGTTTTTCCAATGCTTAAACAATATGGGTCTCACAGGTCCATGGTTTCCACCCGCAAAGAATGCCAGCAGAGGCCTCTCTAGAGCAGATGGAGCATCAAGCAAGTACCGTACCTTGTCCATATTTCATCTCCGGAAGTGTTGCATCTTTTGTGGGATTGAATCCTTCTGAAGTGTTGGCATTACATAAAACACGAATTGAATTATTGTACAAGAATGGATTTGCCATAGACGCAAGAGGCCCCCAGTCATGGCATGATAGCATGAAATGATCGGCTCCGAGGCTTCAGTTCAAAAATGGGTTTATTTCTGCAAGAGAACCCGGAGTTTTCTTCCCCAGATGAGTGTAGGTCTTCTGCGCCAGCATTAGTGCGTCAACAGCCCAGCGGTGGAGCGTTGTATCCGGATCAAATGATGACGGTGAAAAATGCTAGTTCCACTTGGCTTTGTTCGCAGCACTGCCACTTCTCTCTGGCCGCCAGTTTCTCGTCAGATCTTCAAGTGGTTTTGCATTAACATCCCTTAAAAAAAATCGACTGTTTTTTTACTATTTAATGCGGAATTAAGGGTTAAGGTTTTGGTGCAAAAATGACCGAGGCAGAGACAGCGTATACTGTAGCTTCCGACAATGAAGCGGTTAGCGATGATGTTGAACATCCTATCCCCTTCGTGGAAACGGCTATTGGAATCGATGTTGGCCGTGTGGAAGGATTCAAAGATCGAGCTTCTACAAAACCCCGGAGGACTTAAAATGATGCCCTCTTATGTTCTCTTCATGGGTGATAGCCCTTCGAGTGGAATAAGTGCAGAAACGCCCAACGACGAGAAGGAATTGCTTTCAGGAAATGCAATTTTGAATGTGAAAAGACTAATTGGCAGGATGGACACTGATCCTGTTGTTCACAAGAGCAAGAAATTGCCATTTATGGTTCAAACTTTGGATATTGGTGTGCGCCCCTTTATTGCAGCGTTGACAAATGAGGTGTGGCGGTCGACCACTCTGGAAGAAGTACTCGCGATTTTGCTAGTAGAGTTACAAGCCATGGCCGAGGTTCAGCTAGTCCGTGTTGTGTGCACCGTTGTATTAAAAATGCCTGTTTCCTTTAGCCGGTTTCAGCAAACTCATGTTGAAAGGGCTTGTGCTATGGCTGGATTGCATGTTCTTCGCTTGATGCCAGAACCCACAGCAATAGCCCTGCTTTGCACATTTTTTTTATTATCTAATTGCTTGCTGCAGGTTTTAGTATGGCCAGAAAATGCAATCAATTGCAAGCGAGAGACAATTTCAGCTACAAATTATTTGCAAATTAACAATAAAACCGAAATTTTGTAGCTGAAACATTTTGGGGGAGGAATTGGATATGGGAAAAAAAATTGGAACGGGAAAGCAGAAATATGTAATGTGGAGAAGTAGAAAATCACAATGAATGTAAAGAAAACCCGTTTTTATTCACGCAGTTACAAAAAATAGGGTCTCGAAGAAACACGATTTATTCTTAGACGGTTAGGAATTTAAGCAAATGATTTCTGGGTTATATAATTCATTCTATTATGAAAAACAACCCATGTCTTCGTTTGTCTAGATTTGCCTTGGTTGGATCACAAACTGCCTTTCAAAACTGACGTTTTTAAGGGGTTGCGTTTTGAAGATGATCTTTTTCTCATTCACAAAATTCTTTATTGTTGCATTGCAGATTAGTTCTCTAGCAAGAGTATTTTTATTTGGAATAAATCAATGGATTTTCTGATCTTCCTGATCGCACGAAGCGCATACTAATCGCTTGATTTGTTTTTATTTATGCAGGGGGGTGTTTTTGAAAAGACGAAATTTAAAACTAGCTAAACACTAAACTATCAGAAAACTCAAACTTAAACTTCTTTGTGAAGATCCTGCTGTCACCAGGTCTCGCAAGTTATTTTGTCTAAAGAAAAATACTAGTAATAAATTAAATTTCTAATGCCTAATCCCTTAGCACCATCCCCGACAACGGCGCCAAAATGCTGGGCAATTTATTGGGCTTAAATTGCTGCATTAAATTATCAACCAGGGAAACTCGTAAGCTTGTGATGGTGCCAGCAATATATATGCAAGAGTAGGCAACTAACTCTATGGCTAGTGAAATTATTTAAGATTCAATATAATATGCAAGGGAAGAGGCTCCTAACTAAGGAGGTCCTGGTTGTCCTTCCCTATAGTATCATAGAGAAATCATTAATTACATGAAACTAAAAACTTGAAATGAAGACAAGAGAATGAACTTAATTATTGTTTAGATTCAAGTAGAGAGAGATACTAACTTAGTCTCTTGATTGTCCTCTCATGTACTAATCCAAACTAAACTAAGATTCTTTCATAAGCATGAGAAATGAAATGACTTGAAACATAAAAGCACAAAAGAATGAATTTCAATTACCATATAAATCAATGGAGAGAGAGCCTAACTTAGACCCTTGGTTATCTCCTCATATAATACTTGAAACATAAAAGCAAAAGAATGAATTTTAATTATCATGCAAATCAAATGGAGAGAGAGGCTAACTTAGACCCTTGGTTGTTCTCTCATATGCTGATAAGATTCTAATTTAAAACTCATTCATCAATCTCAAACAAATCCTCAAACATCAAACATCTAAGCAATTAAATGAAATAAGATCTAATATGAAATAACATGTTCCTTTGATCCTTCTAGAGTGAGCTCAATTCTCCTAAGAAAAAAGTGACAAATTATTCCATTTACTACACTAAGACAACTTACATCTAAAACTACATAATGGAAATATATGAAAAATGAAGCTTTATTCTATGCCATCATAAGTTGGATACAATTCTCCAAGAGTCCTCCCTTTGGAATGGAGGAGGTACTCCTATTTATACAATGAGATGAGATAACAAACCCATAATGATGATCCACTAATCTCTCTTTTAGTTCCATACATTTCTCAACCATCTAGACACATAACCCTATCCTCCATGATTTCCTCCATGAGGTCCATGATCTTCTCCATGAGGCTTATCTTATCAAATTCGAATTTGATCATTCAAGGCCACATAAAGATGCCCTGGAAGCTTCCTTTGTGCCTACACATGTCAAAAAACTCATTCTAATTGTTAGGTATAAGTATAAGCATCTTATTTTCTAAAGTTTAGCCATAAATTCACTTAAAAATGTTAAGAATTAATAAACTTTGGAAAAGCATTGTTATAACCCAATAATGAGGTAAATGTAATGATATGGAGGTGAAATGGAGGTGACATGAAGGTAAAATGTGAAGATATTGGTGAATAATGGAGTGAAAATAGGGACTATTTTGAGGCCCAACAGTATCCAATCTGGCTACCGGAGCAAACGTTTCTCCAAAATCTATACCTAGTTGTTGCGTGAATCCTTTTTCTACAGGTGTTGCTTTAAATCTATCAATTTCACCTTTCTCATTCAACTTTGTTTGGTACACCCACTTTACACCAATGGGATTTTTTTCCTTTGGTAAATCAATCAAACGCCATATATCATTCTTTTCAATAGCTTCAATTTTTTCATCCATGGCTTGCACCCAATTTTCATCTCTGGGTGCTTCTTCAAACGAAGAAGGTTGGAATGACAACAATGAAAAATTTGAACAAATATCCAAATCATCATAAATATATTTCAGACTTCTCATATTTATCTTACTATTTCTTGATTCATCACCTGATTAATTGTTAGGAGAACCTCAATATGTTGATCTGATTAAAGATCCATGCTGCTCAAAAAATCTTGGAGTCCTTGTTGGTGTGTCTCTGTTTGGTGTCTTCACCCGTGATTCTTGTTTCTCCTTTTTTGCTACATCATCTTTTTCCATTAGTGGCACTTGTGCATCAACTGTTTTGTCTACACTACCATTCCATGACTCTTATTCTTTGAACACAACATCTCTATTAATTATGGTCTTCTTGGTGACAGAGTTATATAGTTTGTAAGCTTTTGATTTCTCACTATAACGAGTAAATATGCATTTTTCACTTTTATCATCCAATTTTCCTCTTTACTCCTTAGGCACATGTGCATAAGCTACACATCCAAATACTCTAAGATGAGATACGCTACAAGACATACCTGACCATTCTTGTTCTGGTACTCTGTTCATCACACTCTTTGTAGGAGATCTTGATCACATAAATAGCACATGCAAATGTTTTTTCCCAATCCTCATTAGACAAGTTTCTTCCTTTCAACATGCTTCTTACCATGTTCATAATTGTCCTATTCTTTCTCTCTGCTACACCATTCTGTTGTGGTGTGTACCTGGTTGTAATTGTCTTCTGATTCCATGTTGTTTGCAGTAATCATGTAATGCCTTTGAATCATATTCTCTACCACAATCTGACCTCGATACCTTGATTTGCTGATCACTTTGGTTCTTTGCTAAGGCTTTGAATTCCTTGAAACTTGAAAAAGATTTAGACTTCTTCTTCAAGAAGTAAACCCAAGTCTTTATGCTATAATCATCAATTAAAGTGAGGAAGTAACAACTTCCACCAATCGATTATGTCCTCATAGGTCCACACAAGTCTGTATGCACTAGCTCAGGAGGTTTCTTTGCTCGATATGCAATGCCCTTTGGAGAATTTTAATAATGTTGCTTTCCCAAGATGCAACACTCACAAGTACTAGCAGGTTCTTTCGTGGGAGGTAATCCTCTAACCATCTGTTTCTATTGCAACAATCTTAAGCCAAAAAAGTGCAAGTGTCCAAACCGAAAGTGCCATAACCAATAAACATCAGAACATGCAACTGTAAAAGAATTGACCTCATCACTATAATTCATAATTAGAGGAAAGAATATGTTCCTCGTCATATGCACCTTCGCTATCAGCTTCTTTCTTGGGGGCTTGTCATACATAACACATTTTTGACCTTGAAAGATAACTTTGTATCCTTTATGTGTCAATTTACCAACACTTATCAAATTATGTTTGATACTAGGAACATAATATACCTTTGAGATTGTCTTCGACTCTCCCTACTTGGTCAGAATGTTGACCACTCCTTTTCCATCTATATCCATAGTATTATCAGTCCCCAACTTTACCTCTCTTTTCACATATTAATCCAAATTTGCAACCAAATTCTTGTTGCCTGTAATGTGGTTACTGCAACCATTGTCTAATGGCCACACACTATCAAAAGGTTCATGCATGGTATGGAAAGCTAGGAACATGGAGTTAGTACTCTTTGTAGTGACATTAGGTCTCTGGTTCACTTGATCATCTATCTTCTTCCTGCAATCACGAGCATAGTGACCAAATTTATTGTAATAATAATATCTCACCTTTGATTTGTCAAATCTTTGATTATTGCTGAAGTTTTTGTAATTGCTTCCACTTTCATGTTCATTCTCTTCTCAGTCATCTCTTTGACCACCATATCTTCTGCCTCCTCCTCTCCCTTTCGATCTACTTCTTCCTCGACCTCTGTCTCTTGAAATAGAAACCTGACTTTTGAAAGAGGTCTCTAAAGTGGAATCCTTATTTTTGTCTATCCTTGCCTCATGTGATAGAAGTGATCCCATCAACTTGTCAACTGCCAATGATGTCAAATCCTTGGCTTATTCTATGGCTTCTACCATAACATCAAATTTTGTAGACAAAGATCCAAGGACCTTCTCAACCTCTGTTTAAAATTTAATTTCCTCACAATAAATTTTTAACTTATTTACGAGAGTCATGACCCAATTCATGAAAGAATCAATGTTCTTTGTCTCCTTCATCTGTAGACTTTCAAAATCTCTCCTTGTATTCTACAACTTAACAATATTGACTTTGGCCATACCTTTATAGCTTGTCGCCAAATTATCCCATGCTTCCTTTGTTGAAGGCGTGATCATAATCTTCTAGAACACTGCTTGTTAGTGAGAGCTCACTCTTATGCTTCATTCTTAGGTTCTGAAAACCAAAATTGGACATAATCTCAAACATCATGTGCCTACAATGTGATCATCATCTTAATGGCCCACACATCATAATCATTCCCCGTAAATGATGGGAACTGGGGATAGAAATTTGAGAAAGCCATCTTTCTTTAAAAATTTCTCTTTTTATAAAAAATCTCAAATTTTATATTTTTATTAAAAAAACTTGAAAAAAATGTTTTCGATTTTTTTTTTTAAAAACTTTAATAAAAATCATTTTCACCACGCCTTTAATAAAAAACAAACGTATGTAAACCCCACACCTTTAAAAAAACAAAACAAAATTTATATAAACCTCACGTATTAAAAGGACCACTTGAATTTGACCTTTGAATAAACATCGTGACCTTTGATAACTTTTCGTGTCCTTCCAAAAAGAACTACCCATGTGAGCAAAACAAATATTAGAAAGGTACTCCATGTGATTTTGTTAACTTTAAAGTATGCCTTTGAAAAACTTAAGGAATTTGAAACGTAACTCGAATGGTTCATGCTAACGCGTTGTTTTGATTCATACCTATGCATGCTAATGCCCCTCACGAAAGTGAAGTCTGCGTTAATCTTGTAACTTTACAAATTTACCTTTGACCCGCGTTAATGGTCACAGAATTAGCCTATAATGATAGAATGATGCTAATATGTTCTCTCGTTCTTTGTAACCTCGCTTTAATATTATTTTTTTGAAAAGATAAGGAAGCTAAACACAAATTCATATATAAAATACACAAGTTGTCTCTCTTCTATTGATCATACAAAAACTTGATTCTTACTATGAACCCGGTGAAGGGTATTTAACATTTTTGACTAAGAATTCACCTAAAATATCTTGACATACAACCACACACTAAAAATTGTCTATCATTTAACTCGTTGATGCTAATATGTTCTCTCGTTCTTTGTAACCTCGCTTTAATACCATTTTTTTGAAAAGATAAGGAAGCTAAACACAAATTCATATATAAAATACACAAGTTGTCTCTCTTCTATTGATCATACAAAAACTTGATTCTTACTATGAACCCAGTGAAGGGTATTTAACATTTTTGACTAAGAATTCACCTAAAATATCTTGACATACAACCACACGCTAAAAATTGTCTATCATTTAACTCGTTGATGCTAATATGTTCTCTCGTTCTTTGTAACCTCGCTTTAATACCATTTTTTTGAAAAGATAAGGAAGCTAAACACAAATTCATATATAAAATACACAAGTTGTCTCTCTTCTATTGATCATACAAAAACTTGATTCTTACTATGAACCCGGTGAAGGGTATTTAACATTTTTGACTAAGAATTCACCTAAAATATCTTGACATACAACCACACACTAAAAATTGTCTATCATTTAACTCGACTTGACTCAATTCTCAATACTCAACACTTAGTTAACTTGACTTAGACTCAATACTCTATACTCAAGTTAGTTAACTACTCCCTAAATTTTAGGGAACTCCTCATACTTATTTTAACAAAGTTGGGTCAAATGACTGAGGAGCAGCCCACTTTGTTGTGGTTGGAAAGCATGAAAGTTGTATGGCGTGCTACATTGGAAAATTGCTAGACTTTATTGCATCTGAACGTGGTAGAGTTGGCGTTGTGATTGTGCATACTGGGATTGCCAAGTCAACAAGCCTGCTGTACGTTCAAGTTCATTGACATTGCTTATGTTGAGTCATTCACAATGTTTTCCTCTGCAATCTCAGAGTTGAATCGACTCGCAGAGAGTGTTGCGACAATGAGTGCGGCTTTGTCTAATTGTGTCCTTAGTATCTCGAGCGACCTGTCTATGCTAAAAATTGTTTCCCAACCTTGTTAAGAAACCGTGGAGGAGTCCAAATTGTTTCTCAGCCTAGCTAATTCCCTCTTCATGTCGCTAGACATTATCGATCAGCAGTTGGCCTTCATCCGCAGGAGGAGTTCAAATATTTTCTTATGCTCTAGTAATCAATCCCAGTGAGGGTCGTGAAGGGTCAAGAGTTTAAAGGGCACGTGGATGTTGGTTGCAAAATTCAATATTAGACATTGATTGTGAGATGCAGATTAAAGCTTTCTCGCCAAAGCAGATCAATCCCCCTACCAAGCGCACTAGCAGGTGTGTCCAGAGAACGTAGCTTGCGTCTTGTCTGTAGGAGAACATGCAACATTGAAGCATCGTGCGGTGAGCATTATGAGTAGCCGTGGAGTCTGTCCTGCTTCAAAGATTGTAGATTAATACAGCCTACTGCGAAGACTGTAGAATAATCAAGCCGAGGTGCTAGCTTATAAAAATAATTCCCATGTATTGTTGGATATTTCTTGATTGAAGGAGGAGTTGTGACTGCAGTTTGTGAAAAGTGTGCGCTGTGTGGAGTCTGTGTCTGCTTGTAGTTTGTGTTGATATCTACTGAGTGTTTCCTAGCACATCATAGAGGAATTGGACCACACATCATGGGAGGTGATCTATCAGAGTCAAGGAGTAATATTGATGTGTCGGCCACATTTGCTACCCCCTAGTGCCTCCACGCAAGATTGGTGGAGCCATAGTGAGTGCTCTGGGGCTACCAGATAAGAGATCCCTTTCAAGAAGTTGTCCTGCAGTGTATGTGACATGTTTTTTAGTGGCAATTATGTTATTATTAAAATACACGTGGAGCAAGCATATAATGTAGAAACAGATCTGCGCGGAGAAGCCAACGTACCATTCCATCACAAAATAATCAGTTGCAGCCATCATGGTCTTCACGTGCGGAATACTGTGAGGAGAAGCTTCTTATTTCAAATGTCATTTCGTTTTTATTTCTCCTATGTTGCATAATGGTTAAGGTCTAGAGGATCAGTAGGCATTTTTTTGTAAGTTGAATAAGGTATTGTCTTGTATTTGAGACTATTGCAACTCGAAGTTTTGTACTATATTGTATTTGCTTGCCTAGCCTGAAGTAAAAAACAATTTGTTGAAATTTCTTAGGGAGACCTATGTATGCTTTGTGGAGCTGTTGGAGAGTGAGGGTTGTTCCTTGAGATTCAAAAGAGGGAGTGCTATTCAAGTTGTGAGCAGCCCGTTGTCGGCTTGTAGGAGCTTCGTGGACCTGAAAAGACCACTAAGTGGCTTTGAAACGTGTGGTGCTGTGAATTGTTGACTTGGCATTATGGAGGAGCTGAGATTGGTTCAATGCAATTTACATTGATCGCTCTATCCAGCTTCTCGATTAGTGTATCGGTGTGTGAATCCAACTCCTAGAGCGATGACTATGTGCAGGTGTTGTTGAGCTCGCGGTGTTCACGAGCCTTCCCTTACTCGAGGTTGTGCAACTGTTGATTGAATTGTTTGTAAAGGGGTTAGAGGAGTATCACTGCAGCTATACGTCCCTGTTCATGGATAGAGTCAAACTCGGGGTGCAAATATTTGTGGATAGCTAAAAAAGGGAGAAATATGTTGCCTTCTCAGTTGTAGCCTAGTGCACCTGAAGAAATCGTTCCATGGGAGGAGGAGAAAATCATTTCCTGGCAAGACCTACTAACCGTGGCCTGGTGAGCACTTTCTTGGTGTGTGGATCATTGAATAAGTCTACCACTAGGGGTTTGTGTGGAGAACTATCTGGGTTTGTTTCGCCGTGCACGAAATTATGTTGGGATTTGGAATGAAATTGAAAAGGCATTGTCTGAGGTAAGCGGTGCTCATAGAGTTAATAGTAAAGGGAAAATATATTCAAGGTCAAAGATGCTCCTTGTGTGAGAAGTTTAGAAAAAGAGACAAGAATTGTTGTCAGGGTGTTGTTGCATACATCTTGATCATCGTAGAGTGTTGTTGGAAAGAAAATTGTTAGCAAGATTCTTACCACTGATTGTTAGCTAACTTGCCATCGCACTGTCGAGCAAGTGTTGACTTCTATTAGAAATACTTGTGTTTATTGTGTGTTGTGAAGAAGAGATGTTGCATACTAAGGAGGGTACACCATGCGTTTTGCTGACTGGAGTGTTTGACTCAGTACATACAGTGAGAGGAGTCGATTGCCATTACCATGAAAAGAGTGTGGGACCATGTAAGCTTGTGGACTTTGCAGTGTGGATCACGTGGAGATACCAGAGCCTACGGGATCGTTGCAGCTAGTCATCGTGTAGGTGCAGTCATTGAAAAAGCAACGTGTTTTTTTTTGTATTTTGATTCATAGAATGCTTGTATTTATTTTTTTAGTGTTGGAACTATAGTTTGCTTAGCGTTGTAGTTGGCTCAGTTGCAGGGGCGAGCATTGTATGTGACCTTGGCTTTTCCTTTCAGAGACTTGCATGGAGAAACCTTTGGGTAGTGATGGGTCAGAAAAGAATAATCAAACAATTCCAATGAGAACTTAAAAATTTCAAGAGGAAGTATCATAGGGATAGAGGCAGAATATGAAATGCCAAATATAGATTTGAATCGGTTCGAATGGAATGCACTGAGAACGTTGGCAAAGATGAAAATGGATTTTTTGCAGAGATAAAAGCCATGGAGGACTAAACAGTAACCGATGAATTGAAGAAAGATGAATTTGCAATTAAATTTGATAATGAATTGAAGAAAGAGGAATTTGCAATTAAATTTGATAATGAATTAAAGAAAGAGGAATTTGCAATTAAATTTGATAATGGCTATTTATGTTATGAAAATGAATTTCAAATGATCTCTGAAAAAGAGTTGATTGATAAATTGTTGTTTGTTTTTCATGATCAAGTGGAAGAACATGATGAGGAAATTGTAGCAGCATTTAAAGGAACAAACAAGTTTGAATAGGTCAAGCTTGATTATGATGTAGAGATAAAAATTATTGAAGAATGGCTTGAAATGTCCTTTGAACAGATTGATGAAGGTGTAAAAAGGAAACCAGTGTTACATTGAAAGCTCTTGAGAATGAGCAAAATGAAGAATCCGTGAATGATGCATGTGACATGGAGATTGAAACAACAATTTATATATCTAAAGAAGTTCAAGGTATTTTGATGCAGTGGAGTTTTGAAGAAATTAGGCATTATTATAGCCTAATGTGGCAACAATCCAAAGGTAATGACAAAGCACAAAAACCCACTTATGTATGTATTCAAGAATCTACAACTATTGAAGGAAAATCATGGCCTACAGAGAGTCATGAACTATTGCAAATAATGAGAAGAAGACCACATCCAAGTTACATCATGCAGTCGAATAACTCAAGCAAGAAGTGTTATCATTACTTAAAAATAAGAAAGGTAAAAATGAAATTGTAAGGTTAAGTTGTAAAGCCTTGCTGAGACTAACACCAACGGGTGTTATGATCCATTTCTCCATTAAGGGGGCAACTTGGAATTAATGGAGAAATGTATATTATTCTAGTGTATTATTATTAAATGTTTGTTGTGATTGTGGTGTTTCAATCAAGTTGTGATATTTATTTAGGATGCAGATCCTATTTATTAGGAAGTTGTTCCAACTCCTCAACAGATTTGTAATTCCTTAAATGTATGTGCTTTCTTGCTAATGAATGCAGAAGTGCCATGTACAGGAACTCTCATAGTGAGCTAGCCTCACTTGAAAGTTGGTTATCTCTTTCATATATTTATTCCTTACCTTTTCAAATATTATGTGATCCGTATTTAAACGGGAATGCAACAAATTACATATATAACCATAAATACTAAGATGCAGTAGAAATAACACTTCATTTCATCAATATCAAACACTGAAATATGTTTACAAACAAAATCAAAATAAGGCTAGCTCGGACGATGGTAGCTTATCTCTGAGAAGAGATGTGGCGGCTACATGCCTTTGAACTGTGTTACAATGGGGCTAAAAGGCCTATTTATTATTGATAAACAATGGGAAACCCTAAACATCCAAAAACCTAACCCTAGGAGATGAAGTGCCAAACTATGGGCCTTGTATGGGTAAATTGATACATCAACTTCCAGGGTTGTAACTTTGGCATATGATCTTCATTTGACACGCACAATATCTCGTTAGAAATATGTATCATAGGACTACAAATTTTACATGAGAAACATTGATCCATGACTCATGTTTGTCCCAGTTTACCCAAAAAACGTAGTTTAGGGCCTCAAAATGGCTCCGGAAGTTTCAAACTCGAACAACTGTAAAAAATAGTAAGTTGTGCTACAAATGGAAACTGAAAATTTGAAAGAAAAAATGGTGGGATACTTCCCAGACTATGTCTGAAAGTGTCTCACTGTGATATGCCATTGGATGCCCCTGTTGAGTAAGGACTGCCCCAATAGCATATTTAGAGGCATCTGTCTCGATCTCAAATGGTTGTTGCATGTCTAGTAAAGTGAGCACTCGTGAAGACAAGAGGTGATGTTTCAACTCTGCGAATGCATTTTGTTGAGATTCAGACCAAAATAATTTTTCTTTGTCTCCTCCCTTGGTGACTTGACTCAAGTTCCAAGTGACTGAGAGAAACCCAACACGAACCTGCGGTAGAAATTGGCAAGACCCAGAAAGTTTCAGAGCTCTATCACAGTGGTTGGGGCTGGCCAATCCCAAATGACTTGGATCTCAGTTGGATCCACATGCACGCCTCGTTCATCAGTAATATATCCCAGATATTGAACTTGGGTCATGCCAAAGTTCATTTCTCCAAATTGGCACACAACTTATGTTTCGGCAGTGTTTGGAG
The DNA here is from genome assembly GCA_031772625.1 of Pinus tabuliformis. Classification (NCBI taxonomy): domain Eukaryota; kingdom Viridiplantae; phylum Streptophyta; class Pinopsida; order Pinales; family Pinaceae; genus Pinus; species Pinus tabuliformis. Next base: position 191,933,635 of record CM062814.1, on the reverse strand, counting down.
AACCTGTCGGATGTGGTGGAGGTGCTCTTCCCAACTTTGGCTGAAGATCAGGATGTCATCCAAGTATACCACTACAAATGAGTTGGTGAATGGCCGCAGTATGCCATCCATCAGCCCCATGAAGGTTTCAGGAGCATTCTTGAACACAAAAGGCATAAACAGGCATTCGAAAAGGCCCTTCTTGGCTTTGAAGGCGATCTTCCACACATCTGAGGGTTCGATCGATACTGATCTTACTAAAATATTTTCCCCCTTGAGTTGGTCTAGAAGGTCATAAATCTATGGGTTTGGGTACATATTCCGAACAGTGATCTTTTTCAGTGTCGGATAGTCAATACAGAGTCTCCAAGTCCCATCCTTCTTCTATACCAACACGATCGGGCTCCCACAGAGCAATGAACTCTGCCAAATGTGACCTTTCTGCAGTAGCTCCTGAATCTTCCTCTTGACTTCGTCGTTCTCCAGAACAAATCATCAATAGATTGGTGCAATGGGAAATGACACACCTGGGCTCAGATCAATGGAGTGCTTGACCTGAGAGTGTAGAGGCACCCCTGCAGGGGAGGTGAAGATGTCCTCGTACACCTCCATGACCTTTTCCATCTGTTTTTGTCGTGCAGAGGGACCCTATCAAGAGGTTGTGGCCACAGTACTCTTATTTTCTGGAGGGCGTATTGTAAGGAAAATAAATTTCCTAGTTTTGGAAATGAGCTTACTGCATTGTTTTGGAGTAACCAAAGAGATGGTGGTAGGTGGAGCTACCTCTAGTATCATGTACAACTTATTTTCCAAAGTAACAATAATAGTGTGAGGCCTTGACTCATACACATCATGTCACTTCCACAAGTATGGTTGGCCTAATAATACATCACAAACTTCAAGGGGAGCAACATCACATAATACTTAATCCTTGAAGGGCTTGATTTTATATGGAAGGCAGCACTACTGGCTCACGCGAAGATCCTGTTCTTGTTGAAGTTGCCTGATGGTGTACGGTTGTGGGTGTGTTGTGGTCAGTAATCCTAGCCACTTCACAACCTCTGCCGAAATTAGGTTCTTTTGGCTCACGCTATCGAAAATGAACTGTAGCGGGAAACCCTTTACCTACATCTGGGAGTGGAAGAGATGCTCCTCCTCCTCTGCATCTTCATGGTGGAAATTGTGGAATTAGGCTCTGCATCGATAATCTACTTCCCTTTTTCATTCCCCTTGTTGGGTTCTGACTCAGAGTGAGAACATGCATCTGATTTCGAAGCCTTCAGCTTGGCCACGAGTGACTACTTGGCCTAACACTCACTTGTGTTGTGAGCAGAGCTCTTATGGAAATCACACCACTTTACTGTGTCCTTCTTCAGCTTTGTGGTGTTGTTATTTGCTTTCGGCTTTGGCGAGTTGCCCTGGGCCACCCGGCCTTGGCTTTGTCCTTTGTTTTGAATTTTGGGGGAACCTTTCCCTTACTTCAGATTCACAGATCAAAGTCTCACTTCTTCTATTTAAACTTCTACTCGATCTTAACGGTGTATCGGTACGACGTGCTGAGCAAGGAGATGTCGAGGAACTCCATCTCATCCTAGATGTACATATGTAGGCAGTCATGGTACTTGATTACCAAATGTTTCTCAGAATCCTTGATACCCAACTTCGCGCGAAGGGTATGAAAAATATTAGTAAAATCTGACACATCTTGGTCACTTCCCTGCTGTAACATTGTCCTCTTTATGTATTTATCCTCATAGCTCCTGACAGGGCATTACTACTCCTTGATGGCATCCTAAACAAATTCCAAGTGGGTGAGACTGAAAAAAGAGAGGTCATACTTTCATCCTTCTTCTCATAGTAGGTTTCCCATCAGTCCTTGACGTGGGGGGTGACTTTGAGAGGAGAAAAAGTAATCTTTTCTCTGCTGAAAAAAACATGAACAGAAAAATATCCTTCTAGCAGATTTTACCATTTATCTACAATTTATGCATCTATTGTTCCCTCAAATAAGGGAATGTCAAAGTTTACTTGTACCTTAAAAGGAGTGGGGCCTCCAGAGTGATTGCTAGATGTGGATGCACCACTGGTGGGCAACTGTTAGAGGATCTAGGAAAAGTTATCCATTATCGCATTCCTTTATTTCTCGAGGGCCTCCTTGGGCAACCTTTTGATAATGTCTCCTACCCTCTCATCTTTATTTTCTTCCCCCATGGGCAATCGTCGAAGTTTGTGAGGCTGATCTTGCAAAGGTTCAACCAGATCGAGCCTAACTCCTTATCTCCTGACCTCATTAGGGACATGCAATGAAAAACAAAGAAAGAGCAGAACATTCTTATACCACTAATTCGGATTTAAACAAGAGTGCAACAAATTAAAGATTTAACCATAAATACTAAGATGCAGTAGAAATAACACTTCATTTCATTAATATCAAATATTGAAATATGCTTACAAACAGAATGGAAATAAGACTAGCTCGAGCATTGGTAGCTTATATCTGAGAAGAGATGTGGTGCCTACATGCCTCTGAATTGTGTTACAATGAGGCTCAAAGGCCTATTTATTATTGAGAAACAATGGAAAACCCTAAACATCCACAAACCTAACCCTAGGAGATTAAGCACCAAACTATGGGCCCCGTATGGGTAAATTGGTACATCAACTTCCTGAGGTCGTAACATTGGTATACGATCTTCATTTGATGCACACAATACCTCGTTAGAAATATCTATCAGAGGAATACAACTTTTACATTAGAAACATTGGTCCATGACTCATATTTGTCCCATTTTACCCAAAAAAACGTACTTTAGGGCCTCCAAATGGCTCCGGAAGCTTAGCACCCGACAAAACTACCAAAAATAGTAATTTGTGCTACAAATAAGAAAACTGAAAGAAACAATGGTGGGGGTCCAAGTGGAATAGGTGGGTGGCCACCAATATCAACCTAGATCATTCCTCCACCCTTAGGAAGCAATGGTCCCCATCACGTTGAGTTTCTCCATGAGATGAGGAAACTTCTACAAAACTTGGTCCCTGGTAAGCCACTTGCCCTGGTGAAGGAGTTGGCCTGCTTTGAAAACTCGATATAGTACTATCCTTTGTTGTCAGGTGTTCTTAATCTACGTGTCCATGATCCAATTAGTTGTGGCTTTTTCCATTTAATTTGGATTTAACTCTGTAGGTGTGAGTTGTTCAGAAATGTTTGATGTGTCCAACAATGGTGGGAAGTATGGTCGAAGAAGGTCCACAGTGAACACTGGGTGCAGGCCAAGGAATGGGGGAATGATGAGCTCAAATGCGTTATCTCCCACAGCCTTGGTAATGGTGTAAGGACTATATCGAAGTGGTCTCAGTTTCCAATAGGCTCCGGTAAGGCATTCCTTCTGCAAATGCAACTAGACTTTGTCACCCACCTGAAACTTTTGTGGCACCCGATGTTGATCATGTCGCTGCTTGTACTTGGCATTTGATTTCTCCATAATATCATGGACTTGTTGGCGGATATGTTGGATGTTGTTGGGTAGTGGAGGCCCTATGTAATGGTTTTGGGGCTTAAAGCCCATAATTTATGGTAATTATATTGTAAAAGTTCCGTGAAGTGTGCGGAGCGCGAATTGTAATAGGTCGAGTCAAAGGGTTGTCCACCCGAAAATAATGTAAAATAATAAAAAGTGAGTCGACCTACCCATGTTCCATAGACCATGGGAATGTATAAATAGAGTGAGGCTCTAAGGGTAGAAGGTATCTTTTTGGGAATATTTGATGTATTATGGGTTTGTGAAAGAAATATTCGCTCTAAGTTTGTAAGTCTGAGTCGTGGGTGTTAGTAGTTAGATAGAGGGTCTGTAGCTGTGTGTGTGGAGGCTAGGTAGAGTCTGCAACTGTGTGAACGAACCCCTGCAGCTGTGTGCACAGGGCAGGAATTGGATTGTACTGAAGCAAAGACATTAATAAAGATAAGTTGATTCTGAAATATTGCAAATTTGTTTATATTCTAGCTTATGCATCTGTTATGATCTATGATTTTATGCTTGTCTTTAAGAATTTTGATGGTGTGCTCTAGTTATAATAGTTAAATGCTCGATTGAAGACCTTAATAATTAGATCTAATCTACAATAAAACACATTACTGATAAGAATCTAAGAAGTGCCTCGTTTTCGAGCTACATGAAGGCCAGACAGCTGAGCAGAGTAGCACGAGTGCTCAGATCGGTTCGTGACCCTTCCAGTCCCCATCAAGACATCCTTAGCATGCGGAAACCTGATTCCAGCACCCTCCCCTACTACCTCAGGTTAGACTTCAGTCTGTGCCTCGCAAATTGTTTCCCAAAGGGCTAGTAGTGTTGGATTTGTTTAGCTAAAACACTTCCGAACCTAGGTTAGGCCCCAACAAGCCAACAAATGGTTCCATTGCCAGGACTGGGATCTGGCTAAAGGATGTCTGATGTCAGAACACTGGAACCGTACAAAGAAAGAAATTGAAGATGGGCTAGATTAGAAGCTAAACAAGTTCATGGTACAGGAAAATAAAACCCCGCAGATAGCCTCAGTTCACACCACCTCTACCAAACCAGAAGTTTAACATGACGAGCATGATCAAGTTGCATGTATTCAGAGGAGTAGGAAGCGAAGATCCAGAACATTTTTGGTTTTTAGTAAGGGCAGTGTGGGAAGCACACAGAGTCACGGACGATAACATTAAAAAGGATACCTTGGTGAGTGCACTGCAGGATCGCGCACTGACTTGGTATATCAAGCACTCTAGAGATTATCCAAATGTCAGAATAGCGGAGATCTAGGATGCATTGAACAAAGAGTTTAGCTGGCTGAAATTAGAGATGCAGTCGATCATTGGGTTCAAGGAGATTGCAATGCTACCAGGTGAAACCCCTTGGGATCTAGATCAGAGACTGAAGAGTACGATCATGAGGCTAACATGATGCTAATGGATGCGTAGCACTGCATGTGGTTTGTGGTGTCTTTGACACCATATTTGAGGATGGTGCTATCACAACAACAGATCTCAACTTAGGCTGAAGCAGTAGAGATAGCGATGAGGTTGTATGAGACTCCAATACAGGATCCTAGGTTGGGAGTTCAGCAAATCCACAACGCAATTGTAAAACCTATGCTTGGAGATGCAGAGTTTGAAATAGGAGAAGGCACCCTGGCCAAAAGCATGAGAAGAAGTGTGGTGCATAAAATGTAGAAGCCAGGGTCACGATAAGGATCACTATTCGGTATTTGCAAACTATTTGGTAGGGGGGGCCAATTCTGCTAAGGCCAGAGGCGCAGGGGACAAAGTGCAGTGCCCTTGCTCTGGTGTGCGATATGTCAGGTGGGAGGAAAGCACACCATAGACAATTGTCACCTACTGCAAAATTTTACCCAAACCCCCCATTAGCTATTTTGCAATTTTTTTAGATCGGTGGGCCACGATGAATGAGACTGTCAGAGCTATGAATTGTTGATGGATTGAACACCTGCCTACAGGATGCAGACTGAGGTGCGAGGTCAAGATCCAGCCGTAGCGATAGCGCACGGTGGTTTCCAGGGGTGAGGACAAGGACGGGGAGGAATGGGGCCAGGAAGGGGCCACGGACAACTAATCTGCTATAACTATGGAGGACCAAGGCACTACACTCGTGATTGTACTAACTCGACTAGAATATTGTGCCCTTATTGTGAGCAGTTCAATCATGAAATGATAGTTTGTCCCATGCTGATAGCGCAGATACGTGAGAAAAGGGCAGCATAGCCTATGCTGATGTAGAACGTCCAAATGATAAGGTCCGAACTGCGCGAGGACGACCCCAACTTGAACATGATACTCAGAAGTGGCGCAACCACAGGGGGAGATAAGGGGATACAAACGGAGGAAGACACATGGGTTCGCAAGGCCCCTAAAAAGCAACCTGAGTTCGACTTGGAACATGTGAAGGAGACATTTATGGAAGCTAAGAAGAGCTTCACGGAAGTCTCTACTTCAAGTAGTAAGGATCAACCCGAACCTAAAATGGATCCCTCTATGCTAACTACCTTTTTAGAGACATGCATGAAGATGCTATGCGACAATAAGGAAGTCAAGGGATTACGAGAACTGATAACTAGGTGCGCAAGATCGGGTGAACCTCATGTGGTTAGGAAACTGGGAAAACATGCTTTGCACACCGGCTGGGAAATGACATTAATGATGTAGATTGGTGACTATGAGATGGATCAGGTCATTCTGGACTTAGGGTTGAACACAAATGTGCTACCTAAACAGACATGGGAATGCATGGGTAGGCCCATGTTATAGTGGTCTCTGATTCAATTACGGATGGAAAACCAACAAAATATCTTGCCCATGGGGAGATTGCAAGGAGTCACAGTGGACATCGAAGGCATGAGCACACAAATAGATTTTGAGGTAATAGAAATTGTGGATGACAGCAACCCCTACCCCGCACTGTTAGGAATAGACTGGGCCATAGATAGGAATGGATTTATTAACTTAAAGAAGCATAAGATGATATTTGAGAAAAAGTCCCTACGCATAGTTATCCCGTTAGATCCAGCTGAAAGAGCGTGCCACACTGAACCTGTATGCGATGATGGAAGTGATGACGACTTGGATTATATCTATAAATAACTATGCAAGATCAGGATTGGGTAAATCCGACTGTGGAGGGGCGGATACTATGGGTGTGCGTAGATTCCTCATATTCAAAAGAAGAAGATGAACACTAGCATAATCGATTGAGCCAGGTAACAACACTAAACTATAGTATGATGACTAAATCACTGCGTTGCGTATCAGTTCAGGATCGAGATCTACTGACGTATGATGGGTTGACAGTGGTGGACGAATTCCTGAACAAATTTGAGAACACGGTACCAGAGCACCAAAGGTTCTATGCATTAAAATGGGCGTTGCACATGAAGCCTGTGCGTTGGTGGGGAACACATGAAGGAACCTTTGAAGACTGGCACAACTGCAGAAGGATGATGCAGATAAGGTTTGGGAAGCTGGAACTACGAATAACCGAGAAATACAATGGACGTGATGACCCACACATGCACCTCACCAAATGGACCAAGGCCTATGGAGACGAACCCCAGCCGGAGTGGGTACATTTATTTTATCATACCCTGGATGTCATCCCAAGGAACTGGTATACTGAAATAGAACTCCGACATGGTACAGGCGAATGGGATATCTTGTGTGAAGGATTTTTATTAACATTCTTATTTGAGGACCAATGGATGGATACTGTTGACAATGCGTTGCAAGTTGTGAAGGCTACCATTTTCAAAATACCACTAGAACCAGAAGAAATGGTGTAGCTAGAGTGGTCGCATCAGTTGAGCTAGGCCCTAGAATGTTACAACGTGCAGGTAGAAGATGATGATGATGACCCAAGAAATATCAATATTCTGGAAACAGAGGGGAGTCGCAAGGTTCGCAAACTGGCGATCGAAGACCCTAACATCACCGTGCCACTGAAAACGAAACAAGTAAACATCGATATGGAGGAGGAGCCAAAGTACGCAATGCTTGGGGACTATTGGGATGATGCCACAGTGAATAAGGTCATTGAATTACTCTGTGAATATCAAGACTTATTCCTGACAAAAATAACCAAGCTAAAAGGAATCCGCGGTGATCTAAGGATGATGAAGATAACTCTGAAACCGGATGCGAAGCCAATTAAGCAGCGACCTTACTATTTGAATCTAAAGTACAAGGAAAAGATCCGCGAGGAATTGGACAAAATGCTTGCAATAGGAATTATTGAACCTATGGAAGAATCTGATTGGGTGAGTCCTATGATAGTGCAGGAGAAGAAATGGAAGGGTGAAATTCGAATCTGCGTGGACCTCCAAAAACTGAATGACGCCTATGTTCATGACCCATGCTTGATGCCATTTACAGATGAAGTTATGGAGAATGTTGGTGGAAAGGAAGCGTACTCATTTATGGATGGGTTTTAAGGGTAGCATCAGATCAATATCATGCCAAAAGATAGAAGCAAGACCACCTTCGTGACTGAATGGGGATGTTTTCAGTACACGGTTATGCCCTTTGGGTTAAAGAATGCCCCAGCAATATTTTCACGCGTGGTAGTGGCTGTGTTCAAGGAATTCATCCATAAGTTTTTGGAAGTTTATTTTGATGATTGGATTATATTTGGGCTAGTCAAGAAACATATCACGAGCTTGCGATTGATGCAGGATACGTGCCGATGGAACCAGATTGCGCTAAATCTAAATAAATTTACTTTCCTCATCCCCTTTGGAAACTTGCTTGGCCATGTGGCCTGCAGATAAGGCCTGATGGTGGACCCAATGAAGATTGTTGTCATACTCAATCCGCGAGTACCGCGAAGTGTCAAACAACTCCGCACCATGTTGGGACACACTGGCTACTATCGTAAGGTTATTAAGGGCTATGCACAAACCACGACACCAATCAAACAGTTGTTGAAGAAAGACGCTACATATTTTTGGAATGACAATTGTAAGAAAAGTCTGGAGATTCTCAAGGAGAAAATGGCATCTGCTCCCATTTTCGTTTTCCCAAAATGGGACATCGAATTTCATGTCCATGTTGATGCGTCATGTATCGTATTAGGCGTTGTACTCATGCAAGAAGGAGCATAAGGAATTGATCACCTGATCACGTTCGCAAGTCAATGATTGTCCAAAGCCAAAAAGAACTACTCCACTACTAAGCGTGAGGGGTTGGCGATGGTATACGCACTCCAGAAATACCGCCACTATCTATTCGGTGGGAACTTTAAGATGTATATTGATCATTTTGCATTGAAATACTTAGTGAATAAGCCTGTGTTGGGGGGATGCATTTGTAGATGGTTGTTACTATTTCAAGAGTATGACGTCGAGGTCATCGTGAAACCGGGAAGCCTAAACGTAGGTCTAGATCACCTCTCGCGAATTGAGAATGGTGAGGAACCAACAAATTTGGAGGAAGGGCTACCTGATGCATAGCTCTATGCAGTCTGTGTCATGGATATCCACTTCGAGGATATCATCCACTTCTTAACCACAGGGACCGCGCCGCAGGGATATTCAATTCAGCAGAGGAAAGAATTGGTGATACGCATGGCAGATTTTACTGTTATCGCGGGGCACCTCTAAAAAATTGGCAATGATGAAATATAATGAAAGTATGTACCTGAATTTGAGCAAGGACAGATCCTTGTAGAAGCACATGTGGGGGTTGCAGGAGGACATTATGTGGGATGCGCAACAACACAGAAGATTCTTCGCATTGGACTATGGTGGCCAACTCTACATCAAGACTCAAAAGCATATTGTTGGGCCTGTGACGTATGTCAACGGACTGGGAAACCATCGCGAAGGGACAAAATGCCACTCAATCCATAGATTATGGTGCAACCATTCGAAAAATGGGCGATCAACTCTATGGGGCCTATCACACCTCAAGGAAGGACAGGTGCGTGCTATATCATCACCGTGACAGAATACTTAACGTGATGGGCAGAAGCATAGTCGGTTAAGGACTACATGGCCCCTACAGTTGCGAAATTTTTGTTCGAGAATGTGTTTATGTGGTTTCGATGCCTAAAAATTCTAATGAGTGACCGTGGAACGCACTTCCTAAATGAAACTATCAGCGTGCTCACTGAGGAATTCCAGATATATCATCAGCAGAGTACGTTGTACCATCCACAAGTGAATGGGACCATCAAAGCTTTCAACAATATTTTGGAGACTGCGTTGACCAAGGCATGTAATGCGTAGTGAAACGATTGGGATTTGTGCATACCTGCTGTGATATGGGCATACCGAACTACATGCAAGAAGTTGACGGGTCAGAAACCTTTCCAGTTAGTCTATGGCACAGAAGCTGTCATGCTGATGGAATACATTGTACCCAGTTTGTGAATAGCAGCAATAACAGGCATGGCAGACCGTGGGGCATTGGAGGAGAGGCTCACGCAATTAGAAGAACTCGAGGAGGAACTGTTTCTAGCAAGATTCCATCAGTAGGTACAAAAGCAGTGTGAAAAGGTTTGCCATGATTGCCATATCAAGTTGCGCACGTTCAAATAAAATGATTTCGTATTTTTGTATGATAGCAAATTCAAGAAATTCCCTAGAAAGCTCCGAATGCATTGGTTGGGACCCTATGTAGTCAAAGAAGTCACAAATGGAGGCGCGGTCCAGCTTGAAAAGCTTAATGGAGAGCCCTTCCCAGGCAGAGTAAATGGAAATTGCCTAAAGCTCTACATCGGTGGGCCAGCTACCTGACTAACCGACCAAAGCACAGCCTCATCACTCTGGACAGTTGAAAGAGAGTGCGGGATGGTAAAACACACCGTTAAGAAGCTGTGTATGTCACAAGGGTTGCGGTTGCGCAGAAGGGGCTGCGCTACTGCGTGGATAAACATGGAGGTGATCATTGTTGTCATTGTTCATGAAAAGATGTCTGAGTTATGGTGAAAAGGAGTGAGCGGCAGGCAATTAAGATACGAAGTACAAGTTGGATTCGAAACGATCTACCGTATATTTAATGTTAAAGCACTAGAAAAGGAGGGAACGACTGAATTTGAATTTCAACACGTCTATAAATCTAAGGGGGGCATCATCCAAACGATCTGTGGTATCAAGAAAAGTAAGCTATTGTGCCTTCCCACCAGTGTGGAACTATTGATCATTGACACTACAGGAGTAAGCCCGAGAGTTGTAATATGGCCAAGAGAAATATAGGACCTTCTATATAGTGTGGTGTCGACGGCCACGGACGTGGCACCCAGTTCAACATCGACGATAGGGGATGTACCGAAAATTCTCAAACATGAAGTAGAACTGGTCCAGATGCCGTTGGCTAAGCCACGGGGTGGCAGGCGACCCGTGAAGATAAGGGAAAAATGATGAATCATGAGACAAACGGTGGAATTGTAGTTAACAGTATGTCTCTTATGCACCATGAAGACTAGGATCTCGTAGACATCAACATCTTTCTTGCAAAAATGCAACACAAGCTACTGCAGACAATGCGTATAGTAGACCAGAAATTGGAGACTTGTTGCTTTGGCACGAAGAGTTCACACATTTGGCACCCCAGCTTGAGCTAAAATCCTATGAAGGGGTGCTCTGTGTTAACCAAGAAGAGCAAAATGAGCATCATCGATTGCGTGAAGTAATAGAGGCAATGGGGAAGGATCTTGAAGAAGATTTGCAGGAGACAAGGAGGGAGAAGCAAAACGTAGTGCGTCACTCATAGGGATGGTGGACCGCGAAGCCTTGGCACCACGTATCACCAAATCAACGAGTGACTCAGGACAAGTCACGATGATTGTGTTGGGGGCCTATTGGGTAGCAGAGGCCCCGCATAACGGTTTTGGGGCTTAAAGCCCATAATTTAGGGTAATGATATTGTAAAAGTTCTGTAAAATGTGCAGAGCGCGAATTGTAATAGTTCGAGTCAAAGGGTTGTTCGCCCAAAAATAATGTAAAATAATAAAAAGTGAGTTAGCCTACCCATGGTCCGCGGACCATGGGAATGTATAAATAGAGCGAGGATCTAAGGGTAGAAGGTAGCTTTTTGGGAAGATTTGACGTATTATGGGTTTGTGAAAGCAATATTCGCTCTGAGTCTGTAAGTCCGAGTCGTGGGTGTTAGTAGTTAGATAGAGGCTCCACAGCTATGTGCGCAGAGGCCTGATAGAGTCTGCAGTTGTGTGTGCGGACCCCTATAGCTATGTGTGCAGGGTAGGAAGTGGATTTTACTGAAGCAAAGACATTAATAAAGATAAGTTGATTCTGAAATATTGTGGATCTATTTATATTCTGGCTTATGCATCTATTATGATATATGATTTTATGCTTGTATTTAAGAATTTTGATGGCATGATTTGGTTATAAATGTTAAATGCTTGATTTAAGACCTTAAGAGTTAGATCTGATCTACAATAAAACACATTACTAATAACAATCTAGAAAGTGCCTCATTTCCGAGCTACATGAAGGCTGGACAACTGAGCAGAGTAGCCCGAGTGCGTAGATCGATTCACGACCCTTCCAATCCCCATCAAGACATCCCTAGGGTGCAGAAACCTAGTTCGAGAACCCTCCCCTACTACCTCGGGTGATATTTTAGTCCGTCCCCATGGATTGTTGCTGAAAGGGCCAATAGTGCAAGATTTGTTTGGCTAAAACACTTCCGAACTTGGGTGAGGCCCCAACAAGCCAACAGATGTGCTCAATGAATTTGTTTGCCTTATCGATTTCTGATTGGACATGAGCTAAATAATGGTATGGCCACATCAATGGGACATAGTGGCTGGAATCCCAAGACCACCTGAAAAGGGTTCTGGCCAATTGAGTTATGGAGAGCCTGGTTATAGTTGTGCTATACATAGGGGAGTCTCTCATCCCATGTGCATGGATGTTTTGAGTTGTACATGTGCAGAATGTGTACAATCATCCTGTTGACAACCTCTGTCTAGCCACCAATTTGGGGATGGAAAGTTGTGGACTTAGTGAGCTTGGTGTCCAACATCGACCAGAGACTGCACCAAAATGTACTGAGGAACCTATTGTCCTGATCTGAGATGATAGACTTTTGGATCCCAAAGTGTACCCACACACATTCAAAGAGGAGTTTAGTAGTGGTTTCTGCTGTGATATTCTTCTTGCAAGATGCCATAATGGCCATCTTCAAGAATCTGTCAACGGCCACAAAAACAAAGTCGTTGCCATGATTAGTAGAAGGAAGGCCCTACATGTAATCCATGGAGATGGATTCCCAAGGTCGACTAGGGGTAGGCAGTGGAGTATAGATGCATTGCTTCTTGATGGTTGGTTTGGCAATGGTATATGCAGTGCAGGATCTGATGTACTTCCCGACATCCTATCGAAGATTCAACCAATAGAATTAATTTTGTATTATTGCCACCATTTTCTCGACCCCAAAATGCCCAGTAGCCTAACTATAGTTCATTTCCCAAATCATCTTGGCTCGCTCACTTGAAGGAACACAAATGTGTCCCAGGTGGCATAGCATGGCATCCTAGAGATGAAAATCTAGAACTTGTTGACCCTCCAAGAGTGTTTGGTATGTGTGGCCAAATTCTGGGTTGATTTTGTAGAGAAGTGGCCAATAAAAAGTCTCGTGCCCACAAGATTTGAGCACTGTGGTTAATGCCATGATCGGTGATCGTCTGAGGTAGTCTACAACATTATTAGTGCTACCCTTCTTATACTTGATATTCAGATGGAACTGTTGCAGGTACGTGGACCACTTATGATGGCGATCATTATGAAACTTCCCTTGTGTCTGTATGAACTGCATGGGTCAGTGGTCTATGTGGATCACCATTTCCTTCCCCAAAATGTAATGCTTAGATTATTGGCAGGGCTGCATAATGGAATACATATCTTTGTCATAAGTGGGATACTTCCGTGCTATGTTTGAAAGTACCTCACTGTGATATGCCACTAGATGCCCCTCTTGAGTAAGGAATGCCCCAATACCATAGTCAGAGCCACCTGTCTCAATCTCAAATGGTTGTTACAAGTTTGGTAAAGTGGGTACTAGTGCAGAGAAGAGGCAATGTTTCAACACTGCGAATGTCTTCTATTGAGATTTAGACCAAAATAATTTTTCTTTTGCTCCTCCCTTGGTGACTTGACTCAAGGGACAAGTGATATGAGAGAATCCTAGCAAGAACCTGTGGTAGAAATTAGCAAGTCCTAGAAATCTACGGAGCTCTATCAGAGTGGTTGGGGCTGGCCAATCCCAAATGCCTTGAATCTTGGCTGGATCCACACGCACCCGCCGATCATCAATAATGTATCTCAGATACTAAACCTGGATCATGCCAAAAGTGAATTTCTCCAAATTGGCACAAAACTTGTATTTTCACACTATTTAGATAACCTGTCGGATGTGGTGGAGGTGCTCTTCCCAACACTAGTTGATGATCAGAATGTCATCGAAGTATACCACTATGAATGAGTTGGTGAATAGTTGTATAATGTCATCCATCAACTTCATGAAGGTTACAGGAGCATTCGTCAACCCGAAAGGCATAACCAAGCATTCGAAAAGGCCCTCCTTGGATTTGAAGGCAGTCTTCCACACATCAGAGGGTTCGATTTATACCTTGTGATATCTGGACTTCAAGTCGATCTTACTAAAATATTTTTCCACCTTGAGTTGGTCCAAAAGGTCAACAATTCGTGGGATCGAGTACCTATTCTGGATAGTGATATTGTTCAATGCCCCATAGTCAAAACAGAGTCTCCAAGTCCCAACCTTCTTCTGTACCAACACAATCGGGCTCCCACAGGGTGATAAACTTGGCCAGATGTGACCTTTCTGCAGCAGCTCCTGAATCTGCCTCTTTATTTCGTTGTTCTCTAGAATGGATCCTCGATAGATTGGTCCACTGGGCAACGATGCACCTGGGGTCAGATTGATGGAGTGTTTGACCTAACAGTGTAGAGGCACCCATGTGGGGGAGGTGAAGATATCCTCGTACTCCTCCATGACCTTCTCCATCTATTGTTGTCGTGTGGAGGGGCCCTGTTTAGAGGTTGTGGCCATTTTCTTCTTATTTATCTGAGGGCGTATCATTAAGAAAACAAATTTCCCGGTTTTGGAAATGAGCTTGCTACATTGTTTTGCAATAACCAAAGAGATGGTGGTAGGCAGTGCTACCTCTAGTATCTTGTACAATTTATTTCCCAAAGTAACAATAACAATGCGAGGCCTTGACTCATACACAACATGTCACTTCCACAAGTATGGTTTTCCTAATATTACATCACAAACTTCATGGGGAGAAATGTTGCATAATACCTCATCCGTGAAGGGCTTGATGATGTATGTAAGGCGGCACTGCTGGCCCACGCGAAGATCCCATCCTTGGTGAAGCCACCCGAAGGTGTACAGATGTGGTGTGTGTTGTGGTCGGTAAGCCAGCCGCTTCACGACCTCTACCGAGATGAGGTTCTTTTGGCTCCCACTATTGACAATGAACTATAGAGGACAACCCTTTACCCACATTTGGGAGTGGAAGAGGTGCTCCTCCTCCTCTAGATCTTCGAGTTCCTCCTTCTGGATCTTCATGATGGCAAAGGTGGCATTGGGATCCACATCGATAATATGCTTCCCTTTATCATTCCCTTGACGAATTCCGACTCAGAGTCAGAACATGCATCTGATTATGAAGCCTTTAGCTCAGCCACCAGTGATTTCTTGGCCCGACACTCACTTGTGTTGTGAGTGGAGCTCTTATGGAAATCAACCACTTTCTTGTGTCCTTCTTTGGCTTTGTAGTGTTGCTCTTTGCTTGCAGATTCAGTGGGTTTCCCAGGGCCGCCTTGACTCATCTTTGTCCTTTTTTCTTTGGTTTGGGGGCACATTTCCCTTGCTTCGGATTCACATATCCAAAGTTTCTCATCTTCTATTTAAACTTCTACTCAATCTTGATGATGTATCGGTATGTCGTGCCAAGCGAGGAGTTGTTGAGGAACTCCATCTCGTCTTGGATGTACCCATGTAGGCAGCCATGGTACTTGAGTACCAAATGTTTCTCAGAATCCTTGATACCCAACTTTGTGCGAAGGGTATGAAAAACATTGGTAAACTTTGACACATCTTGGTCCCTTCCTTGCCACAACATTCTCCACTTTATGTATTTATCCTCATAGCTCTCGATGGGGTAGTACTGCTCCTTGATGGCATCCTAGAATGAATTCCAATTGGGTGCAGCTGAAAAAGTGAGGTCGTACTTTCATCCTTTTACTCACAGTAGGTTTCCCACCAGTCCTTGACGTGGGGGGCAGCTTTGAGAAGAGCAAAAGTAATATTTTCTTGACTAGAAAAATCATGAATAGAAAAATATCCTTCTAGCAGATTTAACCATTTATCTATGACGTCCACATCTATTTGGCCCTCAAATATGGGAATGTCAAAGTTTACTTGTACCTTAAAAGGAGTGGAGCCTTGAGAGTGATTGCTGGATGTGGATGCACTGCCGGTGGGCAACCATTGAAGGATCTAGGAAAATTTATCCATCATCACATTCCTTTGTTTCTTGAGGGCCTCCTCAAGAAACATTTTGGTCAGATATCTTGCCCCCTCATCTTTATTTTCTTCCCCCATGGGTAGTCATCGGTGTTTGCGAGGCTGATCTTGCAAAGGTTCAACCAGGTCAAGCCCTAACTCCTTATATCTCAACCTCATTGGGGACATGCAAAGAAAAACAAAGAAAGAGCAGACCGCTCTGATACCACTAATCCAAATTTAAACAGGAACGCAACAAATTATAGATATAACCATAAATACTAATATGAAGTAGAAATAACACTTCATTTCATTAATATCAAATATTGAAATATTCTTACAAACATAATGGAAATAAGATTAGCTCAGGAAATGGTAGCTTATCTCTGAGAAGAAATGTGGTGGCTACATGCCTCTGAACTGTGTTACAATGAGGCTCGAAGACCTATTTATTGTTTAGAAACAATGGAAAACCCTAAACATCCAAAAACCTAACCCTAGGAGATGAAACGCCAAACTATGGGCCCCGTTTGGGTAAATTGGTACATTAACTTCTAGGGGTCGTGTTAGAGCTCGAATCTGCCTCAGGGTGAAGGAAGGCGAGGTTTGAGGAAACATCAAACCAAGCTCAGTCTGGTAGCTAGCCCTACCAGAACAGGAGAGGGCTCTCTCCGAGTCACACTCAGTGAATAGATGAACGAAAAGGACTGAGATGACTTTCAAATGAACAATTTATCTTAGGCAAGTAAGTGAAAATGAATATAAGGAGGGATTTTTATGAATGGCTGTGTTTCTGGGATGTTATGGGACCACTGGACCTCAATGAATAGAGAACTTAACATAAAGTCACAGATTATTTCGTGAGGCAAGGTAGGCGGAAAGCATAGCAATTTTAGTTTTAAGATATGGCGGAATGGAGAGATTGATTTAAGAAGGTGAAAAGGGCATGGACAACATGAATCCTTTTCAATAGAAGAATGAACACTGTACATGAAATTTTCCCACAGGTAGAGCAATAAAATTGAATTCTACCTAATCTCATTCGAAGAATTTCACCAGAAATGAATATGAAATGAAATATGGAACATAACAAGATACATATGAAACATAAGAGACACACTTGCTACACTCACAACCACAAGAATCTCATGAAACAGAGCTGCTGCATTTCATTGATTCTTTGTAAAAATATACAATGCAGAAACAAAGTTTCTTTCCCACAGTCTCCCAGAAGTTACAAGCCAACAAACCAAAAAAATCGCTTTGCAAATGGTTTGCATACAATATATAGAATGTGCCATGAAGAGATAGAACGCCCAAGGGTCACAAAATGAAGGTGGAGAGCCAAGCATTAGCTACAGGTGCAGCACCAAAAACATGACACATGGCTTGGGTGACCCTTTGCCTTCCTTTGCCACTTGTATAACTGACCATATGGAGTGAAAATATTTATAAAACCGTCGCGCTCCTCCTCCTGTGTGTCACGCTCTTTTCCAGGTGACTTTTGGAGGCCTTTCCGATGTCCAAATTGAGCGCAAGATAGCTTGTTGGAAATTTATTTGAGTCTACTTTCCAACCCAACTAGAATTTTTCGATTTGGAGTTCATTTGCTCTGTCAAAAATCAAATCTCCCAAGACTGGTCGAACTGTGCCAAATGAGGCTGCCTCAAGGCAGAGTGCTGTTGCAGTCAACTTTTGAATGCCTTCCTCAATCTAAAATTAAGCTCATGATAGCTCATTGGAAAGCCTGTCCTGTATACTTTCCATCCCAAACATAATTTTTCACTTTGGAGTTCATTTTCCTTGTCAAAAATCAAATCTTCCAAGACTGGTCGAACTGTGCCAAATGAGGCTGCCTAAAGGCAGAGTGTTGTTACAGTCAACTTTTGAATGCCTTCTTCAACTCCAAATTGAGCTCATGATAGCTCATTGGAAAGCTACTTGTCTCTATTTATCTTTTGGATTATCAACCAAGTCATTTTGCAACCAAGTCATTTTTCCAACTGAGCTAGGAGAAAACTTGATTTTCCTGAGGTCGCTCCAGAGGTGCATCAATTTTCCCAAGGCAACTGTATTTTTGACATTTCCTCAAAACCATACCACCTGTGTAAAAAGTGAAGGAGGTTTTTCTTCCTTGGTCTGTTATGGACAAAAACCTCCCTCAGTTTTCCCAACTTCATCTTTGATTGCTGAGAAACATCATTTGAGTGAAACATATCCCGATGTGTGGGACAAGGGATTTGCCGAAATGAAGCGAAATGAAGGGGATAGAGAGCTTATAAATTATTGAGGAAATTTTGGGAAGCATGGAGGGATGTTAGAAAGTAGGGGAAAGTGGAATCTCAAAAATTGAGTGAGGGGAAGGGGTCCAAAAAGGAAAAACACAGGCCCAACCATAGAAAATTGTCAAGTTGTAGCAAGAAACTAGGGTTTGTGCGAAAATGAGGAATTTGGGGGATCTCAGTGATGGGAAGTGTTTTATAAGTTATTTTAAGGATAGGGGAAGGTGTACGAACATTAGGATACAAGATTTTCCGAAGATTTGACCATCCAAGAGAAATTAGCTTCAAAACCCTAGAAGAGGGAAATGAACCTTGCCTAGGCACAACTGAAGCACGAACAAGGTGTGAAATGACCCAATGGAACTTGACATTATGATGAAAACCCTCTGAATGATGGTAGACTCAGCTGAATGGTGACATGGAACATCATTTTGACAACTTTGACAAGGGTAAAATCACACCCTAGACCTAATGCCTAGTGACCAAATTTTACTTGAAGACTCACTGAAATGATAAAATTTGACCTTGACACCTTAAAATCACTTGTGTAAGATCATGTTTGATCACTAGAGGAAGGCTGCAAATACTGACACTAACATTGGCTCTAATGGGGGATGGTAGCTCCTTGGAGGTGCCAAGAACAGCAGATCTCTCGAAGAGCTAGACAGTGCCTTTTGTCCATTGGGCTATGGAGTCCATTATTCCGACAAACCAACATGACTCAATTTATTGACTGAAACTTGACTCAAACTAACTCAATGAAAACTGACATGACTAAAAAAAACTTGACTCTGAACTTAAAACTTAAAGCTTGGTGGTAGAGCATGACCACCTTTATTTCTTACAAGACTATATATCATCAAATTATATCAAACTGCCAATGTAACCAATCAAGAAGATGGCTTCTTGACTAATTCTTCCTATCAGATCTTCTGGTCAACAATTGATATTGGTAATTGGGCATCCAAAAACATAATTGGCCATGATCTCCTTCATCACTAAATACTGCAATAATTACCTTCACTGTTGTCCGCAACAAATTTTCCATTGGATCATGAAAAGAATGAAGATTTACCTCCTGCTGAAGAAACAAGATGTCTTTTTCTTTTGATTCTGATCTTCCTTCATAATGCACTTCAGAAAAAGTATGTTCCTGGTCCTCAAAAATTTCTGAACAAGCAGATGAGTGGATTTCCCCTTCAAAGAACACTTCAAAACATGAAACATATGAGGAAGAATCTGAAATGGAATCCATAATGGTCTGGTCGGCTATAGTCTAAATACATTTCTGATCATCTTGACATGATATGACAGCCAGATTCTCATTTCATTCATCACATTCATCAATCATGAGAAAAGCAACTTCGGATGATTCTTGAAACCCAACATTAACATTTTTATCATCTACCATAAATTCATCTAGAGAAATATTTTCACTTACTTGACTGCAAATATCATCTTGTTGTTTATGAACTGACTGGATTACCTCTTCATGAAGGCTTCGTTCTGATGACATGAGAACATTTGGACCCAAAACTTTGTCTTCTTCTATGGACCAATCTGAAACGACACTTTTTCTTTCATCACTTTCAGCCATATGGAACTCTCCAACCTGATGATCTATTTCATGTAATTCATGTTGACTGTCAATATGCAAAATTCCTTCATTTTCCACCATACAAAGATCTTGATTCTGTTGCAAAGTTTCTTGATCGTCTTTACACTGCTGAAAGGGATTTTCATACAGGGCTTCCATGATTTCATCATCCACAAAATTATCGTCCTCATAATATTTTTCAAGGCTCTCAATAAAACCATAAGCATGCTTGCAACAATCATGAACTAGATTCAATGATGGATAAGAGTCTTTATATCTTTCAATGAACAGGGCATGAAAATCCTTTAGACAGTAAATACAAGCAACGAGCAAATTTTCATACCAAGATTGGGCTTCACCTTCAAGAGTGGCCATGAATATCTTCATTAAGCAATCTTCAGGAAAATCAACCTTCAACTTGCGAATATACATGTGAAATTGAACTAGATGTAAAGTAGCATCCTTCTTACCATCATCTTTAAACGTAGGCAGATTCCTTGACCAATCTACCTTCAGAATTTTATTTGGGAAGCCTGGGATGTGATCTCGGATCATGGGAGCATATCTTCTTGCAAGCCGCTCCATTTTAAAAAATCTCAAAGCTACTGATCCCTCTATAGTGGAGTCACCATGAAGCACCGATTGCTGGATTCTTCAGTGAAAAGAGTCGCCAGGTGAATGATTTCAACCATCTTCTTATGTCTGATCGTTGTTCACCATCAACATCATATCTGAACTTGAGATATGTCCTGGGGCAAGACAATCTACAAGCAAACCATTCTTGTCCCCACTATGTTAGTGTTCAAATCTGCCTCAGGTTGAAGGAAGGTGAGGTTCGAGGAAACATCAAACCAAGCTCAGTCTTGTATCTAGCCCTACCAGAGCAAGAGAGGGCTCTCTCCGAGTCACACTCAGTGAATAGATGAACGAAAAGGACTGAGATGAATTTCCAATGAACAATTTATCTTAGGCTAGTAAGTGAAAATGAACATAAGGAGGGATTTTTATGAATGATTTTGTTTCTAGGATGTTATGGGACCACTGGACCTCAATGAACGGAGAACTTAACATAAAGGCACAGACTATTTCGTGAGGCAAGGTAGGCGGAAAGCATAACAATTTTAGTTTTAAGATATGGCGGAATGGAGAGATTGATTTAAGAAGGTGAAAAGGGCATGGACAACATGAATCCTTTTCAACAGAAGAATGAACACTGTACATGAAATTTTCCCACAGGTAGAGCAATAAAATTGAATTCTACCTAATCTCATTTGAAGAATTTCACGAGAAATGAATATGAAATGAAATATGGAACATAACAAGATACATATGAAACATAAGAGACACACTTGCTACACTCACAACCACAAGAATCTCATGAAACAGAGTTGCTGCATTTCATTGATTCTTTGTAAAAATATACAATGCAGAAACAAATTTTCTTTCCCACAGTCTCCCAGAAGTTACAAGCCAACAAACCAAAAAAAATCGCTTTGCAAATGGTTTGCATACAATATATAGAATGTGCCATGAAGAGATAGAACGCCCAAGGGTCACAAAATGAAGGTGGAGAGCCAAGCATTAGCTACAGGTGCAGCACCAAAAACATGACACATGGCTTGGGTGACCCTTTTCCTTCCTTTGCCACTTGTATAACTGACCATATGGAGTGAAAATATTTATAAAACCGCCGCACTCCTCCTCCTGTGCGTTGCACTATTTTCCAGATGACTTTTGGAGGCCTTCCTCATGTCCAAATTGAGCGCAGGATAGCTTTTTGGAAAGGTATTTGAGTCTACTTTCCAACACAACTATAATTTTTCAATTTGGAGTTCATTTGCTCTATCAAAAATCAAATCTCCCAAGACTGGTCGAATTGTGCCAAATGAGGCTGCCTCAAGGCAGAGTGCTGTTGCGGTCAACTTTTGAATGCCTTCCTCAATCGCAAATTAAGTTTGTGATAGTTCATTCTGTCCTATATAATTTCCATCCCAACCATAATTTTGCAATTTGGAGTTCATTTGCCCTGTCAAAAATCAAATCTCCCAAGACTGGTCGAACTGTGCCAAATGAGGCTGCCTAAAGGCAGAGTGCTGTTACAGTCAACTTTTGAATGCCTACCTCAACTCCAAATTGAGCTCGTGATAGCTCATTGCAAATATACTTGTCTCTAGTTATCTTTTAAATCATCAACCAAGTCATTTTGCCAACCGAGCTAGGAGAAATCTTGATTTTCCTGAGGTCGCTCCAGAGGTGCATCAATTTTCCCAAGGCAACTGTATTTTTGACATTTCCTCAAAACCATACCACTTGTGTAAATAGTGAAGGAGGTTTTTCTTCCTTGGTCTGTTATGGAAAAAAAAATCTCTCAGTTTTCCCAAATTCATCTTTGATTGCTCAGAAACATCATTTGAGTGAAACATATCTCGATGTGTGGGACAAGAGATTTGCCGAAATGAAGCGAAATGAAGGGGATAGGGAGCTTCTAAATTCTTGAGGAAATTTTGGGAAGTATGGAGGGATGTTAGAAGTAGGGGAAAGTGGAATCTTAGAAATTGAGTGAGCGGAAGGGGTCCAAAAAGGCAAAACACAGGCCCAACCATAGAAAATTTCCAGGTTATAGCAAGTGTTAACACCCAGGTTGTTCCCTATGAATCCCAAGGGAATACGGCCGGGGTAACCACTAACCAATATTTGGATCCAGTTTCTAGCCAAACTGTAATCAGAGAGGGCTCTCTCTTTATGATTTGTCTCTGTTTTGATAGTATTTTAGGCTAACTATTATGCTCAGGTTTTTGGTTTGTGTTTTGGTCGAAGGACTTCTTTCATGCTTAAGATGTAGTGTTCAAGTAGTAGTATATCATTGGGCAATGGAGTCTAGAGCTGTGAAATGTTTTGAAATGCTGGAGTGATGATGTTCAGACTGCAGGGCCTATTGAGTATCTCAAACAAACAAAATTTAAACTTAAATGGTGATGTATGGTCAGCCAACAGAAAGCAATTAAGAATTCTCCATTAAGCTGGTGATGTGAAAGTGAAACATGTTGCTCAGGAGAAAACTTGAATGCCTGAAACAAAGGTCACTGTGAAAGATATATTCTGAAAGCATAGCAATTAAGAATTACACTTATCAAGATTATAGTTGAAGAAAAACATGCATTAACAACATAGATTGAACTCAGGGTATTGCATGAATAAGTCCTGAAGGTTATTCTTTTTCTTTGTTGCTAAACACTTAGAAGTTGGAAACATATATGGATTGTAAAAGATTGAAACACATAACAAAGAGAGTTACAGAAACTTATTGTATTATGAAGTACACAGGAATCCTGCAGTTTTCAACAGACACCAGAACGCATTCAACACTTCAGAACTCCGAGAAATTCCATCACTTTCTTTATTAAACTCTAAAAGGATTACAGCATAAGAACTTCTTCAAGAGAAATCAACAACAACCCTGCAAGCTTGTGCGAGGGGCAAATATATACAATCCGTTGTACAAAATATCTGAGTGCTAAGTTATCTCAGAAATGAATACATTCACCAACTTTTCAAGATATTTGATAAGAAAGTTATTACATCATTGAATACAAAGTAAATGCATCTTTATGTTTGTCAGAAGATATTTTGGCCTTTGGAGGCCACTAAGTCGGTTGGAGTGATCTGTGTTAATGCTGGAAAATGCGCTGATGTGGCTGCTCCGCTGTAAATTTTCGGCCCTGTCACCTGTAGCTGTCCGTCTTGACTTGCTGGCCAGGACTTCTGCTGAGTTGGCTCTGCTTTCATCTTTCATGCATGTTGATTCCTTTAAACTGTCCTGTGTATGACAATTTGCATTTTTCATAAACAAAATTTATTGAATGGATTCCTATTTATAAAATCATCTGTATGGCCTTAGTCCACCATTCTAGTGTAGGTAGTTGATGCCTGAGAATTGCATCCATAGTCTCCTCTGCCTCTGTATATTTGTAAAAGTTGGGAGGCACCTCAAACAGGTGTTTAATTTCATTCATTATAAAAAATAAACTTTCTACTCTATTGTAGAGAGTCTGTCCTGTGGCTGGCCCTGTTTCCTCTGAGGTGCTGGGCTTCTCATTGATCTGACTTGTGGCAAATGCATTAACCCTTTTAGCATAGTGCTCATGAGTAAACAGTCTCCCTGCGCTGTTTAGTAAGCCAGGGAGCCCTCTGTTTTCTAATACCTGAAATTTCTCTAAAACCCTGTTTACCTCAGTCTGCATGTCCTGGGTTCTTCTCTCTAAAGTCTGCACCAAGTTTCTCAGTGTGAGAACCCTCTTGATTAACTGAATGTGCTCAGTTCTGTTTGAAATTCCCATGGCAGCCAACTGAGTACTTGTTCTATTGTTAAGCACATTAATCATCCTGGTGGCAATTTCAGGCATATTGCTTAGAGCCAATACCTCTGAATCTCAGTATGTGCTTTTGGAATGAGATCTAACTGCTCATGGATTGTTTCAATATATTGCCATTGGTCATTAATAGATTGGCCAATGTTAGCCCACAACACTATTTTAAGCTCAGCCACAACCTTATCTAATTTGAGCTCATTCTCTAGCTCTTTGATCCTGTCTTTGAGGGCTTTTATCTCCCTGCCCTTTTCTGCCACGGACTGCTTGGATTTGTCATATCTATCATTCACTTTGGCCAATTTATCCTTGGTCTCATTCAGCTCTGTCATTTGAGCTTCCAGGGTCTGGATCTCATTCCTCAGCTTTTGCATGTCCAGGCTTGGGGCCTGCTCTGTTGCTGGTGGTGCTGCTAAGGTGGATGTTGCTGCCTGTTCTGTTTGTTGAGGAGGAGGAACAGTAGTTGGAGCAGTCTCCTCAAGGTTTATTACTTCAGGAGGAGGCTGGGAGGTCTGACCTTCTTCTCTTTGCTTCAAAGTTGCCTGTAATGTTGCATGTGCAACCTCTGATTCTCCCATCTTTTCTTGTGTCTGGATTAACTGCTTATATAGAGACACCAGGAAGGTTGAGGCCTCTTGATCATCCCTTTGCTGGGCAACCTCATCTGTTTGAGGGTGAATTGTGGCTGGCATTTTGATCTTTTTCTTCAAAGAGGCCATGTCTGCATCCCTTAACTTCAATATCTCTTGTATGCCCTTGATATCTTTGGGATCATGCCCAATCTCAATGATTATATCTTCTAAGGACCTTATTATGTTGTCCTTAGCTTGTGAGGATGCCCTTTCCAACTCAAGTTGGGCAGCTATATTATTAAGGATATTTTCCAGCCTATAATTGTCCAATGTTTTGTCTGCCAACGAGGCATACACCATCTCACCCGTTTGTTTGTGTAGCTCAATTTTGTCCATCGGGTGGATGTCCTTGGCAAGGACCTCAAGATTGGTCCTTATATAATCTGCAGGGGACTGGGGCTGTGCTACAGCTGGCAAGAAATGACTCATGATCATTTTTCCTTCACTAACATCAAAAGCAGACATCAGTCTTTGCTGGTTAGTGGGAGCCATCTTTAGCAAATGATTGTACAGCTGTATTTTTATGGGCTCATTCCTTTTCTTTATGTCTATGAACTGTTGTTTAATGCTCAGTTCACCCTCCCTCTGCTGGCTAGAGGAGCTGACTTCTCCTCCCACGGTTCTGTTCTGTTCCTCTTGGAAGGAACTTGCAGATGCTTCCCTGCTAGGTGGGCCCATGCCCAGAGACTACCCTGTTGGCATTTCCTCATCAGAGAAAGGGTTCAATCTCTGTCTTTTCTCACCATGACTTTATGATGTGGTCAAGGGAGTCTCTCTGTCCCTTTTTCTGCTAGTATCCTCCTTTTGTGGAGTTTGGAGGATTGATGCATCAACTGATGTTTCTTGCCTAGGAGGCACCGTATTTTGTGCCTGCTGTTCTGTGAAAATTGGGGCTTCAACTGCCCCTTCTTGCTGTGGGGGCTTCTCTTTATTATGTTGCCCTTCTTCTTGCTGTAATTCCTGTTGTTGTTGTTGTTCTACCTGCTGCTGCTGTTGTTGCACCTTCTCATGAGGTGGCTGTTCAGTATCCATTTCCTTTTCCTTGCCCTTGCTAGATATATCTTTAGTGGCTTTGGGTGCTTGCTGATTTATAGTCGAGGAGGATGCAATTGCTCCCACTTGTGTACTTGGCAGTGAAAACACCTGTGAACAAAGTTCAAGGTCAGCCATCTTTTTTAGATTCCTCACCGCTCTTTGATTCAGCTCTTCTTGTGTAACCGGCTCTTCTAGGGTTCCTCTCCTCCATTTTGCTTGGTTTGCATGTTTTTCAATGTGAGGAATCTTTACATGATCATAGCCAGAGAGCTTATATTTGAGACTTCTCAAAGTGATGAAGTGGTTGGGGTCATAAGGTTTCCAGAGGAAACTGGTTTGAAGGCCAAGGGACTCAAGCATCCTGTCTGCTTCTCTCCAACCTTCCTCCCTCTGGTTATAGACAAAGTGGCCAAGTTGGTTCCTGACCTTCAACTGTGCTTTCTTGCGTTTGCCTGAAAAGTGAAGCACATCAACATTGCCAAACTGCCTGAAGTATTCTAGGGCAAATAGCCTCATAGGCACATATTTGGGTAGTCTGTAGGGAGGCAATTCACACCCATATATCCTGATGATGGTGTGGTTCTGGTAAAAGTATCAGTCCCCAATGTTGTATGATTTGGATAACTGCAGGATCCTTTGCATTTCATCAGTGAGCCTTGGAGGAGGTGAGCTCATCATCATTGACATAGCTGGGTGGATGAAGTGATCTATGAACTCACAATAAGTATAAGGAGACTCGAATCTACAGTGGAAAACAGAGGACCAATAGACCACTGATCTTGGATTGCCTTGGGCATCCTCTCTTTTGATTGGAAAATAGAATTTCTGATGTTGATGATATAAGATCAAGTGGTAAATGTAAGAGGTATATCTGAACACTCTTTCTCTTGCCAGGTTCATTAGTTGCTCATGTATTTTGTTTGCTATATAGGTGGCATAGTCATAGCAGATAGGAGACTTGCCAGGAGCAAACATGAGCATAATTACCAGCATAGTTTGATCAACAAACTCAACTGAGTTGTAGCCCAAAATGGGACTAATCATGTCTGCCAGATCTCTGCCCAGTTGGTTGAGGTATACTTGATTGATAGGAGGATACTTCACAGAGTCAGAGTCAATGTATAGCTGGTTTAATTTGGTGACCTGAGCATCTGTCATTCTGGCTCCTTGATTTATCAGGTCTACAAGTGATAGAGGGACCAGTTTCTTCTCAGTCCTGAAGCAGAGCATATCCTTGATAGCTTCTGGGGTGACATAAAACACAGCTGATCCTGAAGGGTCAAGAACTGCCCTCTGAGTGGGGTCATAGTTTTCAGCACACAGATGGATCAAATCAGGGAATTGTCTAACCTGAGGGAGCTTAAAAATAGGGAGGAATGAGTCCCATATGCCCAGCACATCTGTTCCAGCCTCATGCTTGGCCTTCAATTCATTGAGCAGGTGGATGTGGAACTTAGTCCTCATCAGCATTTCCTCTGAAATCTGATAGTCCATGTCTGCCAGAGACTGCCATTCCAATTGTCTCTGAGGGGCATTCAATGGAGCAACGTTCAACGCTATAGGAGCTACTGGTGGATCCATGATTTCTCCTAAGATTATGGATGGAGTTGCTATGCAGAGCAACACAAAAGAGTTTTCTTCAACGGAAAAATGTGAATTGTATGGAACAGAGGGTGAGTGAAACAGCTGCAGCAATTGAAATACTGCTTGAAGTGCAAATAAGACCAATGTGTGGTCTCAATCTGTCTTTTTTAACAGGTGGGTACAGTTTGAGTGAGTTGTTTCGCGATTGCGCGAACAGAGTACAATTTTTTATGAAAATGTGGGCAAACAAGGCTCAGCTGGTGCTTTTCGAGCTTACAGTTGTAAATGGGGGCTAGGCACAGAGATTTTGCCGGTGAATTTGCAAGTTTTTTGTCTTCTAAGCTCTTTTGAGGGAATTCACAGACAAAGTAGGTGTATGAAGGATTTATGAGGGAAAATACCTGGTAAACAGCAAGCAGTGGTCACGAATGACTGTAGAAATGGCGTGCCGGAGGTTCCCGAATTGATTTCAGCAAAGGTGGTGCAAATTTGGATGTAAAATCATGCAGAGAAAGCAACAGCTCTTGCGGCAAAAAGTATGAAAGAACGCGAAAATTGGCCTAAATATGGATTTTTGGCATATTGGCGCGTTTTTTGGATGACGTCAGCATGACGTCATCAGGTGGGGTCAAGGTCGGATGACGTCAGCATGACGTCATCGGGTGAGGTGGCAGGCTGTGATTGGTCCACGGATATGATGAAGTGGCAGACATATCAGCATGGGGGCGGACGAAGGGGCTGACGCGACGGCGGGGTGGTACTGACGTGGGTATGACGTGGTGGTGACATTAGCCGGGCGGATTGACCAAAACCGAGAGCCGTTAGCGGTTTCTCATCGCACCACTTTTGATACGGAAGGGGAATTGTCAGGCGTACCTCCGATGAGCTATGGGGATGACGCGTGGCGGAGGCCTGACGTCACCTTCTGACAGATATCGGAAGGTATCTTTTGGACGTCGGGGCCAGTCCGATATGGATGAGGACCGTTGGATCAAAGAGGACCGATCCGATGGCTGTCGGATCAGTGAGGTGCTCAGACAATACGGAAGGGGACGAGATTATTTAAATATTTATTTTCAGGATCAGCGCTTGGCGGAAACTCTTGGGATATGGCGGGTTTATAAAGTTTTTTCAATGCCCATTCAATATAAAAATAAGCCGGCGCCCATACTTTGGATAAATGAGAAAAGTGGGTTTTTTGTTTATTTTTGCAAATTAAAGCGGGTATAGGTAGAACAAGGTCTTTTATAAGGTTTTCTTTTAGCAAATGAAGGTGTTAAGGGGTCAAATGAATTCAGAAGAGGGGAGGGGGTTAGACTTAGGTTCATCAAAGTGACCAGATGCCAATTTGATCCCTGACAGAGGATTTATTGGCTATAATGCCAAGGGGAGGGATATTTATACTATGCTTGGGGTTTATACACCATGGTGTTATAATATTAGGGGAAAGGGAATCATAGGGGAATTATATAATAGAGTTAGGGTTAATATGGATGAAAGGAGTGGATGAGGGGAGATATCACTAAGTTTATTTGAAAATAACTTAGCTTAGGGAGTAGATCAAAATGAAAAGAGTTTTAGACAAGAAATGTGGCTTCTAATAGGACTAAGCACCACTGAAAACCACCAATTCTTTCATGAATATCAACTGATGAGGGGATGTTAGTAATGAATGGAGAGGGAAAAATTGGGAAGTTAGACATGATTATTTTCTTGCTGCAACCTGATGGAGAAGACCACCTTCTCACTTCATTGATTTTTCTTTGTGAACAAGGCTAACATACCTTCACTTGTAAGGAGTGACATTTCTGCAACCCCAACTGCCTACCCATCTACTTACCTAGCATTTTTTGTTTTTTCTTGGAGGGTGCACTTGGACTTGCAGACCCTTATCTGCCTTTTCTTTTCTTTGGCTTTTTTCTTTTGTTTTTCTATCTACTTCTACCCTTATTTCCTCCAAGGTCCCAGATTAAGCAGTTGGGAGCCTTTCTTCTCTACCTAAACTACTTGTCTGCCAAGATTACACAGTTTGGACAGACTTCTTTCTCTATTCTACAACTGAAAATTTAAAACATGGCATGATCCAGATTAGGCTGTTGGACCATCCATCAAAATTGAGAGAACATCAAGCTATATACACAGATTGTTTTCTTTTGGAAATATGTGATCTTTGCATCATCAAAGCAGAGCATATTTGGACCTTTTCATTGTTAATCATGAAATATGAAACCTATTGACATAGGTAGCTAACAGTGGCTCCACATGGGGATGGTTTTTCATCTGAAAGACCAAGAACAGCAGGTCAGATTGCCTTGGCCCTTGAATGCTTTTATCAAAATTTTGAAGTTCGCTGCTTTGAAATGCCAAAATTGTGTATTTCCCTATTTGGTAGATCTCTGATCCTATTTACCTTTTGCTGATATTCAATAAAACTTTGAGAAGCTGCATTTTTACATCTTAACAGAAAGTAATATATACATCTGGATATGTACAAGGGAGCACTCAGGATGTACTTATGGGTGGTAGTCAAAATAGTGCTTGAGCATCCTGCCATTCACAGGACCTTCATCCAAATCAGTTTCATTAAGACTTTTAAGGAAATAAGTGTTGTTTCCTTGTACTGCTTGGACAACAAATGGTCCTCTCCAAAGGGAATCAAATTTTCCATGTTTTCCCTTATCCTCTCTTCTTGCATCCCACTTGAGGACTTTGTCACCAATGTTGAAATCTTCTGCCTTTGTCCTTCTGTCAAAGGCCTTCTTTAATTTCTCTTGTAGAACTTGAACTCTGCTGAAAACTTGATCTCTAGTTTGCTGTAAACATATTATTTGATTGATCTTTCTTTGCATATCATTTGGTTCAGCTTGGCTTTCTTGAAGAAGTTTCATAATAGGAACCCCTAGTGATGAAGGAAATTTGGCTTCTAATGCATAAACCAGCTCATATGGGCTAGTCCCAATTGATCTCTTGGTTGTTAGTCTATCTGCCCATAGAGCATTCACAAGCTTCTTATGCCAATTCTTTTTGTTCTCTTCTAGCACTTTCTTTATAATGTTTACTAGGCTTTTATTTGATGACTTAGCAAGGCCATTTCCTTGGGGATAGTATGCAGTAGAATGGCCCAATGTAATGTGAAATTTGTGGCAGAAATTCACCATTTTCTTGGATCTAAAAGCAGCAGCATTGTCTGTTATTATTTTGTCAAAACAACCAAATCTAGCCAATATATTGTTCTCCAAGAACTGAATGATTGTTGAATCATTTGCTTGTCTGCATGGAACAGCTTCAATCCACTTAGTGAAGTAGTCTGTGGCTGTTAAGATCCATCTATGTTGGCCTGAGGATGAGGGATGAATTTCCCCAATGAAATCCAGGCCCCATTGTTGAAAAGGTCTCTTTGTTGCAATAGGCCTTAAGGGAAGTGGCAATAACTGTCTCTTTCCCTCAAACACTTGACATTTATGACATGAGGTGGTGAATTTCTTGACATCAGAGAACATGGTGGGCCAATAGTAACCAGCCCTTAGTATTTTATCCACAGTGGACTTCCAGTACAAGTGTCCACCACAGTCACCTGCATAAAATTCTTTTATGATATTGTCAGTTTCATTCTCAATTAGGCAGTTCAGCAATATCCCTTCATGGTTTTTCCAAAATAAATTTCCATCCATAACACAGAATTTAGAAGCTTTAATTTTTAAGAACCTACATTTAGTTCTGGACAATCCTGGAGGAGCACACAGGTTTTGCAATACATAACATATATCAGAGTACCAAGGGGATTATTCAAAGGCTACATTGATCTTTGGAGTCGCCAGCTTCGGTTCACTGTCCAGCTGGTTGATGTCTAGGGCTTGGAAGTTTGCTTCTGTCATTAGTTTGGCCAAACCTTGCCCTTTTATTAGTTTTGTAGGTTTTATCTCAATATCAAATTCCAAGATGTTGGCAATCCATTTTCCTCTTCTGCCCTCTAGGTTCTCTTGGGTGAGAATGTCTTTGACAATAGGACTTGGTACATAAGCTATAACATGTGAATAAAGGATGTAAATCCTAAAGTCCTTAATGGCTTTAACCAAAGCATAAGCTTGTTTTTCCATGATTTGATATTTTAAAGGTGCATCTCTCAGAGCTCTGCTAAAGAAAGCAATTGGCTTCTCATTTCCTTGGTCATTTTTCTGTAACAAAACAGCAGCAATAGTATGCTGGGAGGCAAAAGAGAAAATAATAAATTCTCTGTCAAATTCAGGATTGGTCAAGACCGGAGTTTGGGTGAGGGCCAGCTTTATACCTTCAAAGGCTTGATTTGCTTCAACTGTCCATTTCACTTTTGAATCTTTCTTTAGCATGTTGTTTATTAATCTAATTAGTTCTGCTAAGTTTGGGATAAACCTTCTCAAGAAATTGATTTTTCCCAAAAATCCCTGCAATTCTTTGATATTTCTTGGGTGGGGCATTTGTAGGATAGCTTGTATCCTATCTGGATCAATTCTTATGCCATCCTTTGAAATGATGTGTCCTAACAGCTTACCTTCTTCCAAACCAAATAGAGACTTCTTGGGATTCAAGGAAATTCCATATTTCCTACATGTTAAGAAAATCTGTCTTAAATGTTTCAAATGTTCTTGATCTGATTTTGAGAAAGGTGTAAGGTCATCTAAGTAAATGACAAGGAAGTCTTGAATCTCTTTGGCAAAAGCAATATCCATTGCTCTTTGAAAAGTTGCCCCTGCATTTTTCAGCCCAAAAGGCATTTTTACATATTTGAAAGTTCCCCATGGGGTTGTGAATGCAGTTTTGTCTTGATCATCAGGGTGTACTAGGATTTGATTGAAGCCTGAGAATCCATCCAGTAATGAGATCCTTGAGGCCCCTACCACTCTTTGGAGAATGTGATCCATCTTGGGTAAGGGATAGTTGTCTTTGAGGGATACTTGGTTCAGATTTCTTAGATCCACACACAGCCTTATTTCACCGGTTTTCTTTCTTGTAGGGACTAGGTTTGAAATCCACTCAGAGAATCTAATAGGTGCTATGATGCCTGCCTTGAACATTTTCTGTACCTCTTGTTCCATTGCTGGGAGAAGCATAGGATTGATTCTCCTCAATTTTTGTTTAATGGGTTTTTGATCAGGCTTGAGAGGGATAGTATGCTGGATAACAGAGGTATCATAGGACTTTAGGTCCTCATAACTCCATGCAAAGACATCCTGGAACTCTTTAAAGAGGTCAATGTATTTAGGCTTTTGGTCAGGAGGTAAGGAAGCAGACAATTTAATTATTTTGGGCTTGTCAATGGTACCAATGTTGCATTCTTCAATGGCTGCATTTAAGGGCTGCATTTTTGGTTTTCTGGGAATATCATTTGAATCAAAGATGTCCTCTAGTGGAGTTAGGCCTGTTGGTAGAAAATTGTCTTTCAGCTCTATGATGTCAGTTTCAGCATTGGCCACTTCTTCACAACTGATTGGTTGAATTTGCTGAATGTTTTCCTTGTTGAAAATAGTTGGATTTAGCATTTGTTTTGCTGTTCTAGGTGATATTGGGTGAGTAATCTGTTGAAACTGTATTTGTGATGGACTTGCTCCTTCAAGTATTTGTGATTGACTTGCTTTGTCAAGTATTTGTGATTGACTTTCTCTATCAAGTATTTGTGATTGACTTGCTCTATCAAGTATTTGTGATTGACTTGCTTTGTCAAGTATTTGTGATTGACTTGCTCTATCAAGTATTTGTGATTGACTTGCTCTATCAGTGTCAATATTTAATCCTGCAAACTCTTGTTGCAGCGTTAAAAAATTGTTTATTTGCATATCATCCTCAAATACTTGCCAATCTTTAACATTGTTTGGAATGGAGGGTCTGTGTTTTATCTCAGCTGTGAAACAATTGTTGGGTTCCAATGGTAATTTGCAAGTACTAGCAAATGTGGCCAAACTATGAGCATGCAGATTGTGGGTTCTTGGAATTTTAGTGATTTGGAATTCAGAGAAAAAGTTTAGTACTTCAGCAACAGCAGACCTATAAGACCTTAGTCTTTTGTCATTTGTGACAAAATTTCCCTTCACTTGTTGGATAACTAAATCTGAATCACCCATGATTGAAACCCTGGCAGCTTGTAAGAACTTTACTAACTTGAGGCCTAGTAAAAGAGCTTCATATTCTGCCATATTATTTGTACATCTGAAGTTTAATCTATAGGCTCTGCCTTCTGCATGACTATTTTCTTTATTGTGTACCCAAACTCCAGCTCCTGCCCCTAATTTGTTGACTGAGCCATCAAATTCAAGGAACCATAGAATATCTTGTTGTGAAGGAGATTTAATGATCTGTTCATGGGCTGGCAATGTGAGTTGAAGTTCTGGTTTTCTATCTGGCTTGTCTTCTAGGACAGTTTCATCATTTGATTGGGTATGCTTGACAACTAGGGTAGCAGCAGTGTCTAGTGTTTGATTGACTGTTGTTTCATGGGTGGTAATTCTTTCATTAGAGTCTTCCTCCTGTATGAGTATTTTGGTTTTAACATCATTTTTTGAGAGAGTTGTGCTGTTATTGAAGAGAATATATGAGTCTATGTCTGAATGGACAGCATATATGGGAAAATTTTGAGGCTTTTCTTCACTGCTGACCATGTATTTCATGAGTGTTTCTCTATATAGTCTTTTTGGTTGCCCAAAAACAGAGGTGGTGGCATATGACATGTCTAATTGTAGGGAACCTTGGATTTTAGCTCCCCATGATCTTGATAACAGCATCCCATACTTAGGTGGGATATCAGCAACTACAACATCCATTAGGATTGTTTTGTTTGGGTATTGAACCAAAGACACACATAAATCTTTTATGAGACCTAAACACTTGACTTGGCTGGAGTCAAAGGAAAATAGGTCCTTGTACGGCCTTGTTATATCTAGATTCAATCTCTCCATGACTGCTTTTGGCATGAGATTGTGAGAGGCACCTGAGTCAAACATTGCGTTATGTAATATTTTATCATGAATATGTAAGCTGACATAAAAAGGTAATACCCCTGTGACTACTGTTTTTCCATCCACTTCTGGGCCGAACAGTAATTCTGGGGTATCATCCAACACATTAACATCATCTTTGTTGCCAGTGAGTTGAAGGGACTTGTTGATCTATATTTTATAGATGTCATGCTTGGCTAGTTCTGAGAGAGGAATTGCTATCTTTAGTTTGCCAATTTCAGTTTCTAGGTCAAAGGGTTTTTCAGATTGGGTCTTAGGGTTGTGGATAACAGTCCTTTCCTTGTTCACTAAATCTTCTTGTTGATTCTTATCTTGATTGTGGGAGTTGTCCCTTTTACCCATCTCTTGAGGAGTAATATTTAAATTAGGGTGAGAGGATGAAGTAGCCATAGGCTGTTGTTTTAAGGACAATGGTTCAGTGATCTCTTCAATAATTACTTCTTCTGCAGGTGAATTTGTTTTGTCATTAGGCTCTGTGACTATGACTCTTTTAGGCTGTTGATTATCCTTTATCTTTTCAGGCTGATTTACATTCACAGTTCTTCTCCTTAGCTTGTATTGTTTATGGACTTCATAAACAGCAGTGTCATAGCCCTGTTTAAAGTCAAAGGATTCACCTGATTTAGTTTGGAACAGTTTGATTTCATCATCCTCATGATCTTGTTGTGTTAAGAAAACTTGACTTTCACCATCTAGACCCATTAAATTAATCTGAGAATCTTCATTAGGTTCAGTTGATGTGGAAGTTTCAGCATAGTTTTCCTGGAAAGGGGGTCTTATGTCTTGGTCAGCACTGGTCTTGCCAACGTTTGGGTTTTGAGTTCTCCTAAAATTTGGATTCCTAGGAGGGTTGTTTTGTGGTGCTTCCCATGATGATTTTCTTTCAACCGATTCCACTCTATCACCCAATCTTTTCATTCCATTGAGTATTGCATCCAACTTTTGATCAAAAGCAGAGGGCTCCTCTTTGAAAACAATCCTCTTTTCCAACCTTGCTCTGTTTCTTTTGGCAATCAGGTTGGCTTCCACTGTGACAGCAACCCTTTGGGCCTCTGCAAGGGTTTGAGGTTCTCTTTCCTTCAACTGATAGGCCATGTCAGGGTCAAAACCATCCGGGAATTTGTACAAAGCTAAACCAGGAGGAGGTCTTAAATTTTGTGGGATTGCGTTATATACATTGTTGAATCTTGCACAATACTCCAAAAAAGTCTCTTGGGGACCTCTTTTGATAGTGTCATATTCCCCAAGTATGTGCAGAGGATCCTTCTTCTTTTCCCATCTGCTAGTAAAGGCTTGATACAGTTCATCAGGAGTTGTGATGGAATTTGCATTCAGGGATCTAAACCAAGTTCTTACATCCCCAGTTAGGCTTTGAACAAACATCCTCATTCTCACACTGTCATCATCTATTTCATAGGTCTCAAAATGGTCTTGCATCCTTTTGGCATGTTGGACAGCTGTCAAAGGGCCATTGGAGTCAAAATATGAGATTTTGGTTTGGTAATATTGGGGTAGAGCTGCAGCATTAGCTGGTATTTGCAAGGGTGCATATCTGTTAGCCATATTCATAGGGTTTAAGGGGTTCACAGGGATGAATGGGACCGGGGTGACTGGTATAACAGGGTTAATGGGAGGGGTAGAAACTAGGATGTTGGTTAGGGGAGTATGTGTAGTGGATGTGGGTGTGAAAGGAGGGCTGTGAGATGTAGAAGGGGAACTGGGGGAGACAGGGGTAGAGCGAAATAGAACCTTGATAGGGGTAGGAACTAGTTCAGGGTGGGCTATTTCAGGACTCAAATCACTAGGATTTTCCTGCCTTTGTTGCTTCCTAATTCTTCTAGGGATTATATTAGGATTCTCAAAAACTGTTGGATTTGGGTCAGGGTTAGACCTAGTGTGCCTGGTTTCCTTTTTAGGAGCCAGTTTCTGAATTTGTTTTTTGGTATTTTCTAAGATTTTTTAGGATTGTTTAAGGGACTGTTTAAGCATTTTAGAACCACTGTCTATGGACAGACAACGGTTTGAAAATTATGCTTCCTCCCCAGCGGAGTCGCCAATTATGTTAACACCTAGGTTGTTCCCTATGACTCCCAAGGGAATACGACCGGGGTAACCACTAACCAATCTTTGGATCACAGTTTCTAGCCAAACTGTAATCAGAGAGGGCTCTCTATTTATGATTTGTCTCTGTTTTGATAGTATTTTAGGCTAGCTATTATGCTCAGGTTTTTGGTTTGTGTTTTGGTCGAAGGACTTCTTTCAGTGCTTAAGATGTAGTGTTCAAGTAGTAGTATATCATTGGGAAATGGAGTCTAGAGCTGTGAAATGTTTTGAAATGCTGGAGTGATGATGTTCAGACTGCAGGGCCTATTGAGTATCTCAAACAAACAAAATTTAAACTTAAATGGTGATGTATGGTCAGCCAAGAGAAAGCAATTAATAATTCTCCATTAAGCTGGTGATGTGAAAGTGAAACATGTTGCTCAGGAGCAAACTTGAATGCCTGAAACAAAGGTCACTGTGAAAGATATATTCTGAAAGCATAGCAATTAAGAATTACACTTATCAAGATTATAGCTGAAGAAAAACATTCATTAACAACATAGATTGAACTCAGGGTATTGCATGAATAAGTCCTGAAGGTTATTCTTTTTCTTTGTTGCTAAACACTTAGAAGTTGGAAACATATATGGATTGTAAAAGATTGAAACACATAACAAAGAGAGTTACAGAAACTTATTGTATTATGAAGTACACAGGAATCCTACAGTTTTCAACAGACACCAGAACGCATTCAACACTTCAGAACTCCGAGAAATTCCATCACTTTCTTTATTAAACTCTGAAAGGATTACAGCATAAGAACTTCTTCAAGAGAAATCAACAACAACCCTGCAAGCTTGTGCGAGGGGAAAATATATACAATCCGTTGTACAAAATATCTGAGTGCTAAGTTATCTCAGAAATGAATACATTCACCAACTTTTCAAGATATTTGATAAGAAAGTTATTACATCATTGAATACAAAGTAAATGCATCTTTATGTTTGTCAGAAGATATTTTGGCCTTTGGAGGCCACTGAGTCGGTTGGAGTGATCTGCGTTAATGCTGGAAAATGCGCTGATGTGGCTGCTCCGCTGTAAATTTTCGGCCCTGTCACCTGTAGCTGTCCGTCTTGACTTTCTGGCCAGGACTTCTGCTGAGTTGGCTCAGCTTTTATCTTTCATGCATGCTGATTCCTTTAAACTGTCCTGTGTATGACAATTTGCATTTTTCATAAACAAAATTTATTGAATGGCTTCCTGTTTATAAAATCATTTGTATGGCCTTAGTCCACCATTCTAGTGTAGGTAGTTGATGCCTGAGAATTGCATCCATAGTCTCCTCTGCCTCTGTATATTTGTAAAAATTGGGAGGCACCTCAAACAGGTGTTTAATTTCATTCATTATAAAAAATAAACTTTCTACTCTATTGTAGAGAGTCTGTCCTGTGGCTGGCCCTGTCTCCTCTGAGGTGCTGGGCTTCTCATTGATCTGACTTGTGGCAAATGCATTAACCCTTTTAGCATACTGATCATGAGTAAACAGTCTCCCTGCGCTGTTTAGTAAGCCAGGGAGCCCTCTGTTTTCTAATACCTGAAATTTCTCTAAAAACCTGTTTACCTCAGTCTGCATGTCCTGGGTTCTTCTCTCTAAAGTCTGCACCAAGTTTCTCAGTGTGAGAACCCTCTTGATTAACTGAATGTGCTCAGTTCTGTTTGAAATTCCCATGGCAGCCAACTGAGTACTTGGTCTATTGTTAAGCACATTAATCATCCTGGTGGCCATTTCAGGCATATTGCTTAGAGCCAATACCTCTGAATCTCAGTCTGTGCTTTTGGAATGAGATCTAACTTCTCATGGATTGTTTCAATATATTTCCATTGGTCATTAATAGATTGGCCAATGTTAGCCCACAACACTATTTTAAGCTCAGCCACAACCTTATCTAATTTGATCTCATTCTCTAGCTCTTTGATCCTGTCTTTGAGGGCTTTTATCTCCCTGCCCTTTTCTGCCACGAACTGCTTGGATTTGTCATATCTATCATTCACTTTGTCCAATTTATCCCTGGTCTCATTCAGCTCTGTCATTTGAGCTTCCAGGGCCTGGATCTCATTCCTCAGCTTTTGCATGTCCAGGCTTGGGGCCTGCTCTGTTGCTGGTTGTGTTGCTGAGGTGGATGTTGCTGCCTGTTCTGTTTGTTGAGGAGGAGGAACAGTAGTTGGAGCAGTCTCCTCAAGGTTTATTACTTCAGGAGGAGGCTGGGAGGTCTGACCTTCTTCTCTTTGCTTCAAAGCTGCCTGTAATGTTGCATGTGCAGCCTCTGATTCTCCCAGCTTTTCTTGTGTCTGGATCAACTGCTTATATAGAGACACCAGCAAGGTTGAGGCCTCTTGATCATGCCTCTGCTGGGAAACCTCATCTGTTTGAGGGTGAATTGTGGCTAGCATTTTGATCTTTTTCTTCAAAGCGGCCATGTCTGCATCCCTTAACTTCAATATCTCTTGTATGCCCTTGATATCTTTGGGATCATGCCCAATCTCAATGATTATATCTTCTAAGGACCTTATTCTGTTGTCCTTAGCTTGTGAGGATGCCCTTTCCAACTCAAGTTGGGCAGCTGTATTATTAAGGCTATTTTCCAGCCTATAATTGTCCAATGTTTTGTCTGCCAAGGAGGCATACACCATCTCACCCGTTTGTTTGTGTAGCTCAATTTTGTCCATCGGGTGGATGTCCTTGGCAAGGACCTCAAGATTGGTCCTTATATAATCTGCAGGGGACTGGGGCTGTGCTACAGCTGGCAAGAAATGACTCATGATCATTTTGCCTTCACTAACATCAAAAGAAGACATCAGTCTTGAGTGGTTAGTGGGAGCCATCTTTAGCAAATGATTGTACAGCTGTATTTTTATGGGCTCATTCCTTTTCTTTATGTCTATGAACTGTTGTTTAATGCTCAGTTCACCCTCCCTCTGCTAGCTAGAGGAGCTGACTTCTCCTCCCACAGTTCTGTTCTGTTCCTCTTGGAAGGAACTTGCAGATGCTTCCCTGTTAGGTGGGCCCATGCCCAGAGACTGCCCTGTTGGCATTTCCTCATCAGATAAAGGGTTCAATCTCTGTCTTTTCTCACCATGACTTTCTGATGTGGTAAAGGGAGTCTCTCTGTCCCTTTTTCTGCTAGTATCCTCCTTTTGTGGAGTTTGGAGGATTGATGCATCAACTGATGTTTCTTGCCTAGGAGGCATTGTATTTTGTGCCTGCTGTTCTGTGAAAATTGGCGCCTCAACTGCCCCTTCTTGCTGTGGGGGCTGCTCTTTATTATGCTGCCCTTCTTCTTGTTGTAATTCCTGTTGTTGTTGTTGTTCTACCTGCTGCTGCTGTTGCTGCACCTTCTCATGAGGTGGTTGTTCAGTATCCATTTCCTTTTCCTTGCCCTTGCTAGATATATCTTTAGTGGCTTTGGGTGCTTGCTGATTTATAGTCGAGGAGGATGCAACTGCTCCCACTTGTGTGCTTGGCAGTGAAAACACCTGTGAACAAAGTTCAAGGTTAGCCATCTTTTTTAGATTCCTCACTGCTCTTTGATTCAGCTCTTCTTGTGTAACCGACTCTTCTAGGGTTCCTCTCCTCCATTTTGCTTGGTTTGCATGTTTTTCAATGTGAGGCATCTTTACATGATCATAGCCAGAGAGCTTATATTTGAGCCTTCTCAAAGTGATGAAGTGGTTGGGGTCATAAGGTTTCCAGAGGAAACTGGTTTGAAGGCCAAGGGACTCAAGCATCCTGTCTGCTTCTCTCCAACCTTCCTCCCTCTGGTTATAGACAAAGTGGCCAGGTTGGTTCCTGACCTTCAACTGTGCTTTCTTGCCTTTACCTGAAAAGTGAAGCACATCAACATTGCCAAACTGCCTGAAGTATTCTAGCGCAAATAGCCTCATAGGAACATATTTGGGTAGTCTGTAGGGAGGTAATTCACACCCATATATCCTGATGACGGTGTGGTTCTGGTAAAAGTACCAGTCCCCAATGCTGTATGATTTGGATAACTGCAGGATCCTTTGCATTTCATCAGTGAGCCTTGGAGGAGGTGAGCCCATCATCATTGACATAGCTGGGTGGATGAAGTGATCTATGAACTCACAATAAGTATAAGGAGACTCGAATCTACAGTGGAAAACAGAGGACCAATAGACCACTGATCTTGGATTGCCTTGGGCATCCTCTCTTTTGATTGGAAAAGAGAACTTCTGATGTTGATGATATAAGATCAAGTGGTAAATGTAAGAGGTATATCTGAACACTCTTTCTCTTGCCAGGTTCATTAGTTGCTCATGTATTTTGTCTGCTATATAGGTGGCATAGTCATAGCAGATAGGAGACTTGCCAGGAGCAAACATGAGCATAATTACCAGGACAGTTTGATCAACAAACTCAACTGAGTTGTAGCCCAAAATGGGACTAATCATGTCTGCCAGATCTCTGCCCAGTTGGTTGAGGTATACTTGATTGATAGGAGGATACTTCACAGAGTCAGAGTCAATGTATAGCTGGTTTAATTTGGTGACCTGAGCATCTGTCATTCTGGCTCCTTGATTTATCAGGTCTACAAGTGATAGAGGGACCAGTTTCTTCTCTGTCCTGAAGCAGAGCATATCCTTGATAGCTTCTGGGGTGACATAAAACACAGCTGATCCTGAAGGTTCAAGAACTGCCCTCTGAGTGGGGTCATAGTTTTCAGCACACAGATGGATCAAATCAGGGGATTGTCTAACCTGAGGGAGCTTAAAAATAGGGAGGAATGAGTCCCATATGCCCAGCACATCTGTTCCAGCCTCATGCTTGGCCTTCAATTCATTGAGGAGGTGGATGTGGAACTTAGTCCTCATCAGCATTTCCTCTGAAATCTGATAGTCCATGTCTACCAGAGACTGCCATTCCAATTGTCTCTGAGGGGCATTCAATGGAGCAACGTTCAACGCTATAGGAGCTACTGGTGGATCCATGATTTCTCCTAAGATTATGGATGGAGTTGCTATGCAGAGCAACACAAAAGAGTTTTCTTCAACGGAAAAATGTGAATTGTATGGAACAGGGGGTGAGTGAAACAGCTGCAGCAATTGAAATACTGCTTGAAGTGCAAATAAGACCAATGTGTGGTCTCAATCTGTCTTTTTTAACAGGTGGGTACAGTTTGAGTGAGTTGTTTCGCGATTGCGCGAACAGAGTACAATTTTTTATGAAAATGTGGGCAAACAAGGCTCAGCTGGTGCTTTTCGAGCTTACAGTTGTAAATGGGGGCTAGGCACAGGGATTTTGCCGGTGAATTTGCAAGTTTTTTGTCTTCTAAGCTCTTTTGAGGGAATTCACAGACAAAGTAGGTGTATGAAGGATTTATGAGGGAAAATACCTGGTAAACAGCGAGCAGTGGTCACGAATGACTGTAGAAATGGCGTGCCGGAGGTTCGCGAATTGATTTCAGCAAAGGTGGTGCAAATTTGGACGTAAAATCATGCAGAGAAAGCAACAGCTCTTGCGGCAAAAAGTATGAAAAAACGCGAAAATTGGCCTAAATATGAATTTTTGGCATATTGGCACGTTTTTTGGATGACGTCAGCATGACGTCATCAGGTGGGGTCAAGGTCGGATGACGTCAGCATGACGTCATCGGGTGAGGTGGCAGGCTGTGATTGGTCCACGGATATGATGAAGTGGCAGACATATCAGCATGGGGGCGGACGAAGGGGCTGACGCGACGGCGGGGTGGTACTGACATGGTGGTGACGTTAGCCAGGCGGATTGACCAAAACCGGGAGCGGTTAGCGGTTTCTCATCGCACCGCTTTTGATACGGAAGGGGAATTGTCAGGCGTACCTCCGATGAGCTGTGGGGATGACGCGTGGCGAAGGCCTGACGTCACCTTCTGACAGATATCGGAAGGTATCTGTCGGACGTTGGGGCCGGTCCGATATGGATGAGGACCGTTGGATCAAAGAGGACCGATCCGACGGCTGTCGGATCAGTGAGGTGCTCGGACAATACGGAAGGGGACGGGATTATTTAAATATTTATTTTCGCGATCAGCGCTTGGCGGAAACTCTTGGGATATGGCGGGTTTATAAAGGTTTTTCAATGCCCATTCAATATAAAAATAACCCGGCGCCCATACTTTGGATAAATGAGAAAAGTGGGTTTTTTGTTTATTTTTGCAAATTAAAGCGGGTATAGGTAGAACAAGGTCTTTTATAAGGTTTTCTTTTAGCAAATGAAGATGTTAAGGGGCCAAATGAATTCAGAAGAGGGGAGGGGGTTAGACTTAGGTTCATCAAAGTGACCAGATGCCAATTTGATCCCTGACAGAGGATTTATTGGCTATAATGCCAAGGGGAGGGATATTTATACAATGCTTGGGGTTTATACACCATGGTGTTATAATATTAGGGGAAAGGGAATCATAGGGGAATTATATAATAGAGTTAGGGTTAATATGGATGAAAGGAGTGGATGAGGGGAGATATCACTAAGTTTATTTGAAAATAACTTAGCTTAGGGAGTAGATCAAAATGAAAAGAGTTTTAGACAAGAAATGTGGCTTCTAATAGGACTAAGCACCACTGAAAACCACCAATTCTTTCATGAATATCAACTGATGAGGGGATGTTAGTAACGAATGGAGAGGGAAAAATTGGGAAGTTAGACATGATTCTTTTCTTGCTGCAACCTGATGGAGAAGACCACCTTCTCACTTCATTGATTTTGCTTTGTGAACAAGGCTAACATACCTTCACTTGTAAGGAGTGACATTTTTGCAACCCCAACTGCCTACCCATCTACTTACCTAGCATTTTTTGTTTCTTCTTGGAGGGTGCACTTAGACTTGCAGACCCTTATCTGCCTTTTCTTTTCTTTGGCTTTTTTCTTTTGTTTTTCTATCTACTTCTACCCTTATTTCCTCCAAGGTCCCAGATTAAGCAGTTGGGAGCCTTTCTTCTCTACCTAAACTACTTGTCTGCCAAGATTACACAGTTTGGACAGACTTCTTTCTCTATTGTACAACTAAAAATTTAAAACATGGCATGATCCAGATTAGGCTGTTGGACCATCCATCAAAATTGAGAGAACATCAAGCTATATACACAGATTGTTTTCTTTTGGAAATATGTGATCTTTGGATCATCAAAGCAGAGCATATTTGGACCTTTTCATTGTTAATCATGAAATATGAAACCTATTGACATAGGTAGCTAACAGCAAGAAACTAGGGTTTGTGCGAAAATGAGGAATTTGGGGGATCTCAGTGA
This sequence comes from Pinus tabuliformis, assembly GCA_031772625.1. Classification (NCBI taxonomy): domain Eukaryota; kingdom Viridiplantae; phylum Streptophyta; class Pinopsida; order Pinales; family Pinaceae; genus Pinus; species Pinus tabuliformis. The sequence goes on along the minus strand of CM062814.1, from coordinate 191,889,777 downwards.
TGGGAAGTGTTTAATAAGGTATTTTAAGGATAGGGGAAGGTGTATGAACATAAGGATACAAGCTTTTCCGATGATTTGACCATCCAAGAGAAATTATCTTGAAAACCCTAGGAGAGGGAAATGAACCTTGCCTAGGCGCAACTGAAGCACGAACAAGGTGTGAAATGACCCAATGGAACTTGACATGATGATGACAACCCTCTGAATGATGGTAGACTTAGCTGAATGGTGACATGGAACATCATTTGGACAACTTTGATAAGGGTAAAATCACACCCTAGACCTAATGCCTAGTGACCAAATTTTACTTGAAGACTCACTGAAATGATAAAATTTGACCTTGACACCTTAAAATCACTTGTGTAAGAGCATGTTTGATCACTGGAGGAAGGTTGCAAATACTGACACTAACAGGTTGTAACTTTGGGATGTGATCTCTGTTTGACTTACACAATACCTCATTAGAAAGATCTATTTGAGGACTAAAAGTTTTGTGTGACCAACATTTTTCCCAAAAAACTCCGTTTAGGGCCTCAAAACGTCTCCAAGAGTCAGGACCCAAAAAACTACAAAAAATAGTAATTTGTGCTACAACTAAGGAAATTGGAAAACTAAAAGAAGCAATGGTGGGGGTCCAAGTAGAATGGGCAGGTGGCCACCAATATCCACCTAGATCATTCCTCCACCCTTAGGAAGCAATGGTTCCCATTGCATTGAGTTCCTCCATGAGATGAGGAAACTTCTGTTGAACTTGGTCCCCGGTAAGCCACTTGCCTTGGTGAACGAGTTGGCTTGCTTTGACAACTCGATATAGTTTTATCCTTTGTTGTCGGGTGTTCTTGATCTACGTGTCCATGATATGATCAGTTGTGGTTTGTCCCATGCAATTTGGATTTAACTCTGTAGGCGTGAGTTGTTCTGCAATGTCTGATGTGTCTAGAAATGGTTGGAAGTATGGTTGAAGGTAGTCTACAGTGAACACTAGGTGCAGGCCAAGGAATGGGGGAATGTTGAGCTCAAATGCATTGTCTCCCACATCCTTGGTATGGTGTAAGGACCATATCGAAGTGGTTTAAATTTTTGATAGGCTCCAATAAGGTGTTCCTTCTACAAATGCAACTAGACATTTTCGCCCACCTAATATTTGTGTGGCAGCCAATGTTGATCATGTCACTGCTTGTACTTGGCATTTGATTTCTCTAGAATGTCATGGACCTGCTAGCAGATATGTTAGATGTGCTCAATGCATTTATTTTCCTTATAAGATTCCGATTGGACATGAGCCAAATATGCATGAGTATCTGCTAATGGTATGGCCACATCAATGTGACATAGTGGTTGGAATCCCAAGCCCACCTAAAAATGGTTCTAGTCAGTCGAGCTGTGGAGAGCCCAGTTATAGTTGTGTTGGACATAGGGGAGGCTCTCATCCCATGTGCATGGATTTTTTGAGTTGCACATGCGTAGAATGTGTACGATCATCCTATTGTCAACCTCTATATGGCCATCAGTTTGGGGATGGAAAGTTGTGGATCTTAGTGAGCTTAGTGTCCGACATCGACCAAAGACTAGACTTGTTGGGTTGTGTTATATTATTTCCACAACTAGGGTACCTAGTGTGACTGAGGGGTTAGAGGGGGGTGGATTTTCCCCTTCATTGCACCGATGCGTAGCGAGGGGGTCACCGGGGGGTGACAGACCCCCCTGTATGACGGGTTTGAGGGCGACAAATAGCCCACCTCTACGGGGTCCAAGGTAGAGCCCTAGGGACAAAATAATTGGACCCATGGTTTTGTGCATGGTTTTTGCACATGGTTTTGGGTGCGATGGTTTTCGGTCCATGGTGGATGCTTTAGCATGTATATATGTATTGTAGCATTGAAAGGAACATAATGAAAAATCAATCTGGTAGTCCTAGTTTTGGGATCTAAGGTAAAATCTTTGTGTTTATTTGTTTTATGTGTTATGCTCTCATATTTGTTTATTTTATGTTTTTAGAATTCATATGTAGTTAATTCTTGTATGGGTTCAAACCTAAATTTGGTATCAGATTTGTTTCGTCTTCAAGGGGACACCTTTGTTGCTTAGGGGTTTCGCTCGGGCTTGTGGTAGACCTTGTTCAATGGGAGATCTGTAGGATCGATTCTAGTGGTGAAGGAAGACGGCGAGCAGTGGAAAGATAGAGATCAAGAAATTTAATGGTTAGAGTTTTGAGTTGTGGAAACTCAAGATGGAGGATATGTTGGTGGATAAATATTAGTGGATCGTAGTAGATCCGGGTACTAAACCAACAGGAGTGTCCAATGAAGAATGGAAGTTGGATCAGAAGGCAAAGAGCACAATACAATTGTGTGTCTTAGATTCAGTATTGTTGAATGTATCGGGGGAAGCTACGATGAAGGCTTTGTGGGACAAGTTAGGGACTTTGTACCAATCTAAGTCTTTGGTGAATAAACTACTCCTACGGAAAACGTTGTATAACCTAAGGATGAAAGATGGAGACTCAGTGACGAGGAATATAAATGCATTTAATACAATGGTAAGTCAGTTAATGTCTATTGATATTAAAATTTGAGATGAAAATAAGTGTGTTATGAACCAACTCACAAAAAGATAGAAAATATAGATCAACACCTTAGAATTTAGCCTCTTCGAGGGGGAAACCTCCTTTACATTACATAAATGAACAATTCTTGGATTATTCAAATGACAAAACCTCCTTTCTATATATAGGAGTCTAAGGGGTCCCAATATAACCAAGCCGACCTAACAATAATAATATAAAGGCACAAAAATAACAATAGAGGGATTCTATGGGGCACAATAATAACAATATGGGGACAATAGGGGTATAACAATATTAATAAGGGATACAACTACAATATTAATCGGGGCATCACTAGTATTATAGGGACCTAACATGCCCCTCTCCTTCAAAAAAGTGTTGTCCTCAATGCTTGAGTAGTTCTAGATGCTTCTATATAAAATTCTCATCCTCCCATGTGGAGTCTTCAGCGGATAATTTCTTCCACTTGATGAGATACTCTGAAGTGGATCGATTTCATAGTTGTCGAGTTCTTTTTTCTATGACTGCTTCCGGTTCCAATTTTTCCTTCCTCGTCAATTTCTGGCAATATTGTTTGAACTGGGAGCTTGTCGCCTATAACCTTATTTAAACATGAAACATGGAAAATTGGGTGCAATTGAGAAGTTACAGGAAGCTCCAATTTGTATGCCATAGTACCAATCTTTTGCAACACCTTATACAGACCATAATACTTTGGTGACAATTTGTTATCCTTCTTAGCTTGCTTGAGGGACATTTGTTTATATGGTTGTAGTCGTAGGAATACCCAATCACCTACATCAAAACTTCTTTCAATGTGATGTTGATCTGCCTGTTGTTTCATTACATTCTACGCCAACACGAGGTTATCCTTTAAAAGTTTGAGAACTTGTTGTTGATGCTCGATGTGATGTTCCACTGCTTGAACTTTAGAATTTTCTCTTAAATATGATGTGATGGATGGTGGCTGATATCCATAAAGTGCCATAAATGGGGTCATTTTTGTTGCATTATGGAAGGAAGTGTTATACGACCATTCAGCCAGAGGCAACCATTTGACCCATTGTGTCTGTTTATCAGATACAAAGCAATGAAGATATCCTTCCAAAAGATTGTTTACTATCTCCATTTGCCCATCAGATTGAGGATGATAAGATGAGCTATGAGCTAACTGAGTACCAAGACAAGAAAATAATTTTGTCCAAAAATTTCCTGTAAAAATGGGATCTCTGTCACTTACAATAATCTTTGGGTTTCCATGTAGCTTTTGAATTGTTTCCATAAATGTCGTAGAAACTATATTGGCTTTAAATGGATGTGATAAAGCACAAAAGTGTGCATACTTGGTAAGTCTGTCAACTACCACCATGATGACACTCTTTCCCTCAGACATGGGTAAACCTGTGATAAAATCCATTGAAACCTCCTCCCAACATTGGCTTGGAATGGATAAAGGTTGTAATAGACCTGGTGTCTTAATTGTTTCATCTTTATTTTGTTGGCATACCAAACATTCCGTCACAAACTTTTGAATATTCGATATAAGGCCATCCCAAAAAAATCCTTCTTAACCCTGTGGTAAGCTTTTAAAAATCCTAAGTGCCCTCCTAAGGGAGAAGCGTGCAATTCCAGAAGAATCTTTTGTTTGAGTTAGCAATTCCTACAAAGGTATAAGCAATCTTTGTACCATAACGAAACAATTTTTCCATCTAAATGTATTAGATGTACTGGAATCTTGTTATAACTTTTGAATAAGTTCCCACACTTCTTTTTCATTCTTCCATTCCTCCCTTGCTTCATTTACCCAATTTGGTTTGATAATAGAAATGGTGCACAACAATGCTTCCACAACCTCATCCTTTCTTGAGAGTGCATCTACCACAACATTTTTCTTCCCTTTTTTGTATATGATTTCAAAGTCATAACCCAACATCTTTGTGACCCATTTTTGTTGTTCTTCAAAGGATAATCTTTGTTATAAAAAGTATTTAAGGCTATCATGATCCGTTTTTACCTTTAAGTGTCTTCCCATTAGGCAGGGTCACCATTTCTTAAGTGCATGTAGTATTACCAACATTTCTTTCTCATAAATAGCTTTGTGTAAATACTTTCCCTTGATTGGATGACTTTCGAAAGCAATGGGTCTTTCATCTTGCATTAAAACAACACCAATTCCATTTCCAGAAGCATCACATTCCACAATAAATGTTTTTTTGAAGTCTGATGTAGCTAAGACCGGTGCTTGGCACATTCCCTGTTTAAGATATTCGAAGGCCTTTGTTGCTTCTGGAGTCCATGAAAATGCATCTTTCTTCAACAATGTTGTTAGAGGTGTTTCTATTTTCCCATAATTCTTAACAAACTTGCGATAATACCTTGTCAACCTGAGAAACCCTCGCAAATGCTTTATGGATGGGGGATTTCCCATTCCTTAATGGCTTTAATTTTTCTAGGGTCTACCTTAACTCCTTCATGAGATACAATATGACCAAGATATTCCACCTATTATACTCCAAAGAAACGTTTGGATCTTTTTTCATATAATTGTTTCTCCTCCAATAGTTGTAGCACCCTCTTAACGTGTACAACATGATCCTTCCAAGACTTGTTGTAGATTAGTATATCATCAAAAAATACTAACACAAATTTTCTAAGGAAGGGTTTGAAAATGGAATTCATCAAAACTTGAAATGTGGAAGGTGCATTGGTAAGGCCAAAAGGCATGACCAAAAAATCATAGTGACCCTCATGAATTCTAAATGTTGTTTTCAGAATGTCTTCAATCTTCATTCTGATTTGATGATATCCTGAATGAAGATCTAACTTGGTGAAGTAAATTGATCCATGCAATTCCTCCAATAATTCATCAATGACAGGAATGGGAAACCTATCTTTAATAGTGATCTTGTTGAGCTCCCTATAATCTGGACACATGCGCCATGATCCGCCCTTCTTGTGTACCAATACTACTAGAGCAGAGAAAGAACTTTGGCTAGGTTGAATTATACCAGCCTCAAGCATTTCTGCAACCATACATTCAATTTCACTCTTTTGGGCATAGGGATATATGTACAGCCTGATGTTTGGAGGAACAGTTCCTGGAATCAAATAAATAGCATGATCATGATCACGAATAGGTGGGAGACCTTTGGGAGTCTCAAATATCTTGGAATAATTATCCAAGACTTTTTGGAGATCTGGAGAAATAGATGATTTCGATGTGGAAACATCTAGCAAACATAATTGTGCAATTACACCTCGTTGTTCCTTTTTTAGAAGCTTTGTCATACTGTTAGAGCTTATTATCTTTCCTGGTTTCCCTACAATACCCTTTAATTCAACCTCCTTTCCTTATGCATAAAATTTCATGAAAAGTTCTTGAAATTTAAAAGCTATTGTACCCAAGGATTGTAGCCATTGCACTCCTAGTACAACATCAATACCTCCCATTGGAATTGAAAGCATTGGGCTTTTCAATACATATCCTCCCATGGATAGCTTGATATTATGGCACTTTCCAGAGAAATTTATCATTCCTCCATTTGCAACCATTACTTGACACTTTGGTGTTGGATATAGGAAGCAATTCAATTCTTTTGCTATCTTACAATGAATAAAATTGTGGGTACTTCTTGAATCAATCAACACTTTTACCATTTTTTTCTTGATTTGTCCTTCTATCTTGATGGTTTGAGGAGTGGTAATTCTAGCCAATGCATTACAAGATATGGTCAGATTCATTTCTTCTTTATCTAGGCTTTGTTCCTAGAGTATATCCTCTTCTTTTTACCTTTCTTGCTCCTTTTCTTCTTCCTCTTCACAATCTATGTAGAATAATTTCTTCTCCGCACACTTATGGCCTTTAGTGTATTTTCTATCACAACTGTAACAAAGCCCTTTTGCTCTTTTTTCTTCTAATTGTTGTGGTGTCATCCTTATAGGTTGTGGAAGGCTAGGGGCAACAGCACTTCCATCTTTATAGTTGTGAGTGGTATGCTTCCTGGTTGCCATAATTTTGCTTTCCATTTTTCTTGCTAACCTGAATGCCTTCACTAATGAATCGGGTTCCCAAAGGCGAACATTATGTTGGATATTATCCTTTAAATTCCCCAATGAACACATCAATCCTATGCTCCTCTGGAATATTTTTTACCCTTATGTTCAATTTTTGAACTCCTCAATGTGCTCCATTATTCAACCCTTTTGTTTGAGACTTATCAATTGGCTAAAAAAAGTGTTGCTTTTTGTATCCTCATAATTTGTTATCAATTCTTTCATAAAAATTTCCCAAGTGATAATTTGTTTACGAGAGCAAAGCCATTGATACCATACAAACTGATTTGGTTCCAAATATAAAGTTGCAATACGTACCTTTTGTGTGTTTTGAACATTATTGAGATCGAAAAATTGCTCCATTTTTAATATCCATGTTGCGGGATCCTTGTCATCAAACTTCTTCATATTGATTTTTGGAATATGGTGGGTCTTCCATCAAAAATTAGAGTCTGTAGAATCATGATTAACATTTATTTTGTTCTCCTCATGAGTTTTCTTTACTACCCTTTCACCATTAGTGACCATTTCTTGTAGCAACTTATTCATATTTATTTTTAATTCTTCCATCTTATCATCCATGCCATCCATTTTAGCGTCCATGCCATTCATCTTATCTTCCATGCCTTTCTTTAAACAATCCATCTTGGATTCTACTCCTTTCTTTAAACCATCCATCTTAGCTTCTACATCTTTCTTTAAACCATCCATCTTAGATTCTGTTACTTTTTGTGCATGTGACACCTGTTGCACTTGGTCTCGTAATTTTGATATATCATGTTGCATTTCTTCCTCTTCTTCATGAGTCATGCTAGAGCTTTCAGGTTGCTTACTAGGTGTTTGCATTTTCTTTCCTCAGGGCATCAATTACCGATAATAATGCTTTACTATTCCCTTTGAATTCCTTCAAACTAATTTTTCAAACCAAGCTTATGCAAAGATTTAAAAAAAAACTACACACCTTTTTTCACTTTGTAGGATCTTGATATTGAATCTGATGTATCTCTGTAATTTTGGATCATCTAGTTCTAAAATTGTGACCTGTAGTATCCCTCTTCATCCTCTTTCCAATGCCACTAGTCTGATCCAAATTGGATTTTCCAAGGAAGATTTATGCACAATCTCCCAAGATGACCTGATTATAGACCTTTCTAGAAGAGTGAACTTGTTTGAAGTGCCACATGTCACTGTTTCTACCTTTGGCTCTGAAAAATATATACAAGAAACTACAATCCGTTGTCTTTCTGTACCTTCTTACAAAATTTGAATCTGATGCTCAGAGAGAAAGTTATGATGATTTTCCCCAGGTCACCTGTTTGGAATGTAATTCAGGAGTCTACAAAAAGACCAACTTCCTCAGATCATATTTCCGCAAATATAGTGTGACAAGCTCTAAAATTCGACCCAAGGTTCAGTGTGATTTCATCTCAAATGGGTTTTTTTTTTTCTTCTGAAACATCGCAAAAAAAAGTTATAGCGAAAATGCCACGATGACCTATTTGGAGTAGTGAAACCCTAGAATCCAAAGCTCTGATACCAAATGTTATGAAACCAACTCACAAAAAGATATAAAAGATAGATCAACGCCTTAGAATTCAGCCTCTTCGAGGGGGAAACCTCCTTTACATTACATAAATGAACAATTCTTGGATGATTCAAATGACAAAACCTACTTTCTATATATAGGAGTCTAAGGGGTCCCAATATAACCAAGCCGACCTAACAATAATAATATAAAGGCACAAAAATAATAATAGAGGGATTCTATGGGGCAGGGTAATAACAATATGGGGACAATAGGGGCACAACAATATTAATAATGGATACAAGTACAACATTAATGGGGACATCACTAGTAATATAGGGACCTAACAAAGTGCATCAGTTTGTTGTGTTCTCTACCAGATTCACGGGATAGTCTGGTTATTGCAATAGGTAGCAATGCAACTTCCTTGCAATTTGATGAAATAGTCTCATCTTTACTGATGAATTAGATGAGATGAAAAAATATGGAGAGTTAAAATGGCAATGCCTTGTCTATGGGAGGATGGTCTCAGAACAGAAACAAAAATAAGTTATTGAGTGGGAGATCTAAATCTACAGGGAGACTTGAATCTTCAGCAAAACCTGTAAAGGTGTGTTGTGAATGCGTAAGGAAGGGCACTACAAAAGGGACTATAAATCTAAAGCTCCTGACAAAGGAAATAGATCTAATGGTGCTCCTTCTACAGAGGTGAAAACCACCTCAGATGAAGGTGGGGATGTGTACTTGGCTTCTTCAAGTACACATGTAGATCATGAGGCATGGTTGATTAACTGAGGTGCATCCTTTCACTTCACTACCCATAGAGAGTGGTTCTGTGAGTATGATAAATATGATGGTGGTGATGTCTTCTTGGGGGATGACAGGAAGGCTAGATTCCTTGGTCATGGAAATTCAAGTTGAAGTTACAAGGTGGAAGGATTAGAACACTTTCGGGTGTTTTGCATATTCCTGCATTAGCTAGAAATATGATTTTTGTAAGCAAGTTGGATGATGCAAGTGTAAAAACAGTGTTCGAGAAAGGTACATGCAAGATGGTTCGGGGAGCACCAGTATTGATGTGGGGAGTTTGGATTGGAACTCTGTACAAGCTGCAAGGTAGCATTGTTACTGATGGGTGCAACAGTTTTGTGGTTCTTGAAAGTGGAGCAGAAAATCTAGTGGTCTTTAAAGAAAAAACCATGCTTTGGCATCAAAGGCTTGGACATATCAGAGATAAGGGCCTTCAAATACTTCATGGTAAAGGTATGGTAGAAGGTATGACTAATAGCTCTCTGGATTTTGATTTCTGTGAAAACTGTGTATATGGGAAGCATAATCAATTGAGTTCCCCTTTGGTGGTAAGAGGGTGAAACAAATATTAGATCTTATGCACAGTAATGTGTTTAGACCTGTGAAGGTTCCATCACTGGGTTAGTTTGTGTACTATGTATCATTTTTAGATGACTTCTCAAGGAATACATGGATATATTTCCTCAAGAACAAATATGAATTATTTGATAGGTTTAAAGAATTTAAGGCTCTCGTGGAAAACCAGATAGAGAAGAAGATAAAGGTGATGAGGACAGATAAGAGTGGAGAATTTTGCAAGAAGGAATTTGAAGAATTATGTAAGAAGTGTGGTATAGCATGACAGAAGACTACTCTACACACACCTGAGAAAAATGGATTTGTAGAAAGAATGAACATGACGGTGGAAAGGGAAAGAAGCATGCTCAACGGTGTCGGGTTAGGACAGGAATTATGGGCAAAGGCAGCAGAGACATCATGTTACCTGGTCAACAAATCACCTTCATCAGCATTGGAGGATAAGACTCCACAAGAGGTATGGACTGGTAAGAAACCCTCTCTTTCACATCTGAGGGTATTTGGATGTGATTCATATGTACATGTTCCAAAGGAGAAAAGAACCAAGCTGGATAGTAAATCTGAAAAGTGCATCTTTATTGGGTATAAGGATGGTTTAAAGGGTTATAAGCTTTGGAACCTAGTAAAAAGGAAGGTTGTGTATAGCTAAGATGTGGTGTTCAGATAGGTGAAAGATGTTATTAAACATGAAGTCCCATCAAACGGACCTAAAAAGATAGAGTTAGAGCTAAAGGAGGAAGAATCAGACTCTATAGCAGAAGAGGAACCAGAAGATGAAGAGCCACAAACTCCAGGTGTGAAGATCAGTTCGAGAAAGAAGGAAGACATAAAGGTATAGTCCATCTACTTTCTATTCAAATTTTGATTTATCTATTATTGATGATGATCCTAGTACTGTGAAGGAAGCAATAGATTCAGAGGATGGAAAACTCTAGAAAGAGGCCATGGTTGATGAAATGGCACCTTTGCACAAAAATGAGGGTTGGGATCTGGTGGAGTTACCCGCTGGAAGGGAACCCATTGGCAACAAATGGGTGTTCAAGAAGAAGACAAATGTAAAAGAAAAGGTGGAGAAATACAAAGCTCGGTTGGTAGAAAAAGGTTATTCCAAGGTGTCGGGAATTGATTTTGGTGATATTTTTTCTCCTATTTCCAAGGTAGCTTCTATTAGATTACTTTTATTTATTCTTGTTACTTTTGATTTTGAGGTAGAATAGATGGATGTGAACACAACATTTCTTCATGGGGATCTGGAAGAAGAGATCTACATGAAGCAACCTGAAGGCTTTGCGGTGAAGGGTAATAAAGAACTAATATGAAAGTTAAAAAAATCTTTGTATAGGTTAAAACAATTACGAAGGGTTTGGTAGCATAAATTTGATATATTTATACGGGGACTTGGCTTCACCAGAAGCAAAGCAGATCACTGTGTTTATTTTAAATTAATTGGTGACCATGTTATTTATCTAGTCTTGTATGTGGATGATATGTTGCTGGTTGGAAATGACAAAGAAATTATCCAGGATTTGAAGACCCAATTGTCCTGCAAATTTGACATGAAATATCTTGGTGCTACAAACTATATTTTGGGCATGGAAATTAAAAGAGATTGGGAAAAGAGGAAGCTCTGGTTAAACCAGAGGAAGTATGTCGAGACAATACTGCAGAGGTTTAATATGCAGTATAGTAAACCAGTGAAGGTTCCTAATCCTGTAGGTGTAAATTCATATGTTGAACAGTGTCCTGTTGATGCCTCAAAAATCGCTGCAACAACAATGGGGGATAACCACCTAGTCCGGACCTTAAATCAGCTCCTTTTCCATTTGGTGTGGTGGCTCTGACTGGTTTAACTAGGTCTAGTTACCTTCTCCCTATTGCTATTGGTTTATTATATATCTTTAACTACCAATAGACAGGGATATCAGATCAATTCTTCTTGCTAATCAGGCAAGAGAATGACCCTTAAGATGATTTGGGTTCAGCCAAGCCACAACTAAATTTTTGCCTCTTTGAGGAGAGGACTTAAATGAATGTAGAATTTACTCTAAATGCAAGCTTATTCTATGATGCCAGCAAAAGAAACTAATCTAAATCCTATCTTAATTAGGCAGATATAGATCTAACCCAACTAAGAGCAAGATAATTAAAGTATTGGGATTTAGATATGTCTTGTTTATAATGAATATCAAGTTAATGAAGTAGTTCAATTAACTGATATTATGGTTACCAAAACACATCCTATTGAGACCTCTTAACTGAAATAATAAACCAACCACATTCAGGAAGTAGTTCACAAAGATGATATTGATTATCAGATCAGTCAATCCGATAATTAAACAATAATATGTGGAAATAGTTCACAACACATTACCATTCGATAAATCAGTTTTATAAGACAGATTTCTGAGTAAATAGTTACTCAGAAATCAGAAATTAATTCATAAGAGTAGAGATACATAATAACAACATTGAGACAAATTACCCATATTGACAATAGTGCACAAACATGAATAAACTGAGACATTCCTGTTACCATAAAAGTGAAACTGATATTTGAAACAATAGTATTAAAAATACCAATTTATTACATCCATTTCTATGATCTTGGTCTCCAATAGTCCTTTACATTGCTTGAACTTCTGCCTTCAAAACTAGAGCCACAATAGTGCAAACTCTGCCCCTCATACATAATTCAAGATACAAAGGGAAAATCCTCAATAATCCCTAGATCTGAGATTTTCTCTCCTCCCTCCTACAACTTTAAATTCCTATTACAGTAGTGCTTTTAGAAGTCTAAAATTGCAGAGGAGAGCAGCCCCTTAATAACATTCTGCAATCTGTTATTTATAATATTTGTGAAGGAATTCTGGAGAGGAGAGTTTGTTGAAGAGAAATCTGCCAAATACAATTTTATTTGCTCAAAATTCTGATCTTCAATTGCTGGAGCATTCTCATTGATTGAGATCCTTTTCTCCATATTTCTTCCACTGTTTTCCTGCAAAAAGAAATCAAAATAAATTAAGATGCAATCAAAATATCATTTCTGGCAATTAAATCAAATCCAATCTAATTCAATTAAATAAATAATTGAAAATAAAATGTAAGCTTTCTATTGATGCATGGGAAGGTTTGATTGGCCAAGGGTATCATTGACGAGTGAATCTGCAATTAGAAGAGGCTTGGACAAATGAAAATAAAACTCAGAAAATTGATTTTGTTTTCAAAATTCGGAGCTTGATTTTCTGCTTGATTTTTTATCCAATAAATGACCAAATCTATTAGTGAAACCTCCTCAGAAATATTCTCCTTGATTTTATCTTTCCAATGAGCCGTCCTTGGCCTCATTTGGCCAAGTATAACTCAATCTATAAGCCTCCAAAGTTGATGGATCAAATCTACATGAATCTGGAAATTCTGTTGCTGGGCTAAAAATCTAATCCTAAATTAGGATTCTAATTAATTCTAAATTAACTGTTAATTATAAACTAAACTAATTATTAATAAACTATTTATCAATCTAATTAACTGATATCTAATTAGCTATTTATAAACAAATTTAATCTAATTAAAAACTAATTAATATTAATCTAAATGATATTTAAATTTAAATTTAATTAAATTAATTAAATATTACATATATTAATTAATTTAATTAATATAATATATTACATATAAAATATTAATATATAAACTAATATTTAAAAATAATAAGTATATACTTACCTCCATTACCTTTTATTCACTCCACTCATACATATGAGTGAGTTGAAACTTAAAACTAGAACCAAGGCTTAATAAAAGACTTTGACTAATACCTTAAGCCACTTGGTTTTTGTGATCAGCAAATCGGATCGGGGGAATCATGGTTATCGGGGTTTTGTTAACTTGCCATATAAAAGTCTCCGATGCGATGCATTGAAATAAATGTTTATTCCCTTTTGACTTAAGCTTTTCGGCGATCGGGGATATGGATGTATCGGGGATCGGAGGCATGTAGGTATCGGGGTATGGAATGACATGCGCCGATATAAATCCCCGATGCGATTAAGTTTTATTTTATATATATTTTTTTATATATTAAATTTTAATTTAATTAAATTAATTATATATTAATTAAATTTAATTAAATTAAGATTTAATATCATTTTTTATTTTGATTTTATTTTAATGAAATTTAGTTAAGTTGTGAAATTATCTAAACTACAGCCACTTGAAAAATAAATAAAAATAAACTACAACCACTTGAATGTTATGGGTTTTTTAAGATTAATAATTAATTTGGAAATTGGAGTAAATTTCTTAAATCCCGATGATTCATGATTTGGCTGTATAAGTAAGAATAAATGAAAAATGTTAGTAAAAACTCACTACGAGTTAATATTTAAAATGAATGCATTATTGAACTAATTTATTTACAAAATGCAATATTGTACATTTTATGCATTTTTAACCCAGGTTAGATAAATGATGAGACTTCAAAGGAGTGTCATTTTCAAACCAGTTGACCAAATGAGGCGAACAAGCATCAATGGGAAGCTTATAAAAAATCGATTCTAACAAAGCAATCAAAACAAGAATCCATAGAAAATAAAAAATTAACAAAAGCGTAGGGCAATCAACTAAATAAAAATCCAAAAAGGTGTTTAGCCAAAATTTTTATAGAAAGGGTCCCCATTATTTGAAGTGAACAAATCAAAAATGGGGGGGTTGTGTTTTACCACAACATGTCCTAAGACACAAGAAGAGGAAGATGACATGTGTCTTGTTCCATATGCAAGTGCATTCGGTAGCCTGATGTATGTGATGGTTTGTACTAGACCAAACATTGCACATGCAGTGGGAGTGTTGAGTAGGTTTATGTCAAAACTAGGTAAGGAGCATTGGACAACAGTGAAGCGGGTTTTCAGGTATTTGCGTGGAACTAATGATTATGGTTTGTGCTACCAAGGAAGACTAGGATTGGAAAGAGTTTTGGATATCCATGGCTTTGTTGATGTAGACTAGGCTGGAGATCTGGATAAGAGAAGATCTACAGGTGGGTATGTGTTTAACCTATTTGAAGGTGCAGTTAGTTGGATGAGTAAGAAACAATCTATAGTGGCACTATCAACTACAGAGGCAGAATACATGGCAACCACTCATGCAAGTAAGGAATCCGTTTGGTTGCAGAGATTGTGTTCAAGTATGGGGTTAGTACATGGAGCTATAAGGATAAACTGTGACAGCCAAAGTGCAATTTATTTGGCAAATAACCCTTCTTAGCATTCAAAGACAAATCACATTGATGTTCAGTATCACTTTGTGAGGGATATGATAAAAGACAAAAAGGTGTTGCTAGTAAAGGTGGACACTTTGAAGAATACTGCAAATGCATTGAAAAAATTTGTGAGCTCTAAGAAGTTCTCTTGGTGTAGAGAAACAATGGGCGTTGCAGGGCTAGATAAATGACTAAGCTCTCCTATGGCCCCCTATGGAAAGAAAACAAAAAGTGGTAGAATGTTGGGTTGTGTTATATTCATTCCACAACTAGGCCCCCTAGCAAAACTGGGGGGTTAGAGGGGGTTGGTAGAGCCCCCCCTTCATTGCATTGATGCGCAGTGGGGGGATCACAAGGGGAGCGACAGACCCCCCTATATGGGGGGTTTGATGGGGATGGTTAGCCCCCCTCTACGGCATCTGGGGCAGCACCTAGAGGAAAAAAAATTGGACCCATGGTATTTGCACATGGTTTTGGGCACGATGGTTTTCAACCTATGGTATTGGATACTTCGGCATGTATCTATATGTATTGTAACATTGAAAGGAACATAATGAAAAATCAATCTGGTAATCCCAGTTTTGGGATCCAAGGGAAAATCTCTGTGTATATTTGTTTTATGTGTTATGCTCTCACCTTTGGTTATTTTTTGTTTTTAGGATTCATATGCAGGTAATTTCTGTATGGGATTCAAACCTATAGGACAAAAATGTACTAAGTAACCTGTTGTCCCAATTTGAGATGATATATTGTGGGATCCGAAAGTGTACCCACACACGTTCAAAGAAGAGTTTAGCAGTGGCTTCTATTGTGATATTCTTTTTGCAGGCCGCCATAATGGTCATCTTTGAGAATTTGTTGATGGCCACAAAAACACAGTTGTTTCCATGCTTAGGAGAAGGAAGGCCCGACATGTAATCCATGGAGATGGATTCCCAAGTTTGACTAGGGGTAGGCAGCAGAGTATAGAGTCCTTGTTTCTTGATGGTTTGTTTTGCAATGGCACAGGTAGTGCAGGATCTGATGTACTTCCCGGCATCATGTCGAGATTGAGCCAATAGAAATACTTCTGCAATACTCCCACCATTTTCTTGACCTCGAAATGCCCAACGACAAGATTGTAGTGAGCTTCCCAAATCATCTTGGCTCGCTCACTTGAAGGAACACAAACATGTCCCAGGTGGCATAGTAGGGCATCCTGGAAGTGACAAACTAGAACTTGTTTACCCTCCAAGAGCATTTGGTATGTGTGGCTGAATTCTGGGTCGCTGGCCAATTGGAGGTCTCGTGCCCATAAGAGTTTAGCATGTTAGTTAACTCCATGATTGGTGGAGGGCTAAGGCAGTCAGGAAAATTATTGTTGTTTCCCTTCGTGTACTTGATATTAAAATGGAACTGTTGCAGGTATGTGAGCCACTTCTGATGTCAATCATTTTGCAACTTCCCTTGCATCTATATGAACTACAGGGGTCAGCGGTCTGTGTGGATGACCGTTTCCTTCCCCAAAATGTAATTCTTCCATTGTCGGCAGGCCTACACAATGTAATACATATATTTTTCATAAGTGGGATACTTCAAGAATGTGTCTGAAAGTGTCTCACTGTGATATGCTATTGGATGCCCCTGTTGAGTAAGGACTGCCCCAATAGCAAAGTCAGAGGCATCTGCTTTGATCTCAAATGGTTGTTACAAGTCTAGTAAAGTGAGCACTGGTGCATAAAAGAGGCGATGTTTCAACTCTGCGAATGCCTTTTGTTGAGATTCAGACAAAAAAAATTTCCTTTTTCTCCTTCCTTGGTGACCTGACTCAAGGGCCAATTGATATGAGAGAATCCCAACACGAACCCGCGGTAGAAATTGGCAAGACCCAGAAAGCCGCGGAGCTCTATCAGAGTGATTGGGGCAGGCCAATACCGAATGACTTGGATCTTGGCTAGATACACATGCACCCCCTATTCATCAGTAATGTATTCCATATATTGAACCTCGGTCATGCCAAAAGTGCATTTCTACAAATTGGCACACAGCTTGTATTTCTGCAGTGTTTGGACAACCTGCCGGATGTGGTGGAGGTTCTCTTGCCAACTCTAGCTAAATATCAGGATGTCATCCAAGTATACCACTACAAATGAGTTGGTGAATGGCCTCAAGATGTCATCCATCAACCTCATGAAGGTTGCAGGAGCATTCGTCAACCCGAAAGGCATAACCAAGCCTTCGAAAAGACCCTCCTTAGCTTTGAAGGTAGTCTTCCACACATCAGAGGCTTCGATTGGTACCTTGTGATATCCGGACTTCAAGTCGATCTTACTGAAATATTTTTCCCTCTTGATTTGGTCAAGAAGTTCATCAACTATGGGATCGGGTACCTATTCCAAATAATGATCTTGTTTAGCATCCGATAGTCAATATAGCATCTCCAAGTCTCATCCTTCTTCTGTACCAACACAATCGGATTCCCATAGGGCAATGAACTCAGCCAGATGTGACCTTTCTATAGCAGCTCCTGAATCGACCTCTTGATTTCATCATTCTCTAGAACGGATCACCAATAGATTGGTCCATTGGGGAACGATGCACCTTGGGTCAGATCTATGGAGTCCTTGACTTGACAGTGCAAAGGCACCCTTGCGGAGGAGGTGAAGATGTCCTCATACTCCTCTACGACCTTGTCCATCTGTTTTTGTCGTGCATAGGGTCCTTGTCTGGAGGTCCTCGCCACTTTCTTCTTCTTCCCCTGAGGGCATATCATCAAGAAAACAAATTTCTCGATTTTGGAAATGAACTTACTGCATTGTTTTGCAGTAACCAAACAAATGGTGGTAGGCGGTGCTACCTCCAGTATCATGTACAACTTATTTCGCAAAGTAACAACAGCGCTAGACCGTGACTCATACACAACATGTTGCTTCCACAAGTATGGTTGGCCTAATAATACATCACAAACTTCAAGGGGAGCAATGTCACATAATACCTCATCCGTGAAGGGCTTGATGTTGTATGGAAGATGACACCGCTGGCTCACGCGAAGATCACGTCCTTGCTGAAGCCACCCGATGGTGTACGGTTGTGGATGTGTTGTGGTTGGTAAGTCCAGCTGCTTCACGACCTCTATCGAAATGAGGTTCTTTTGGCTCTCGCTGTCGACAATGAACTGTAGTGGGCAACCCTTTACCCACATCTGGGAATAGAAGAGGTGCTCCTCCTCCTTTGGATCTTCATGTTCCTCCTTCTAGATCTTCATGGTGGTGACAATGGCATTGGGATCAGCATCAATAATCTGCTTCCCTTTGTCATTCTCCTTGTCGGGTTCTGACTCAGAGTTGGAACGTGCATCTGATTCTGAAGCCTTCAGCTCGGCCACCAGTGATTGTTTGGCTCGACACTCACTTGTGTTGTGAATGGAGCTCTTATGGAAATCACACCACTTTCTCGTGTCCTTCTTTGGCTTCGCATTGTTGTTCTTTTCTTGCTGCTTTGGCAGGATATCCTAGGACACCTCACCTTGGCTTTGTCCTTTGTTATGCGGTTTGGGGGCACCTTTTCCTTGCTTCGGATTCATAGATCCAATTTCTCGCTTATTCTATTTAAACTTCTACTCGATCTTGACGGCGTATCAGTATGCCGTGCTGAGTGAGGATATGTCGAGGAACTCCATGTTGTCCTCAATGTACCTATGTAGGCAGTTGTGGTACTTGAGTACCAAATGTTTCTCAGAATCCTTGATACCCAACTTCGTGCTAAGGGTATGAAAAACATTGGTAAACTTTGACACATCTTGGTCCCTTCCCTGCCGTAGTGTTGTCCACTTTCTGTATTTATCCTCATACGTCTCGACAGGGTAGTACTACTCCTAGATAGCATCCCAGAACAAATTCCAAGTGAGTGCAGCTGAAAAAAGAGAGGTTATACTTTCATCCTTCTGCTCACAGTAGGTTTCCCACCAGTACTTGACGTGGGGGGAAACTTTGAGAAGAGCAAAAGTAATATTTTCTTGGCTGGAAAAATCATGAATAGAAAAATACCCTTCTAGCAGACTTAACCATTTTTCTACGACATCTACATCTATTTGGCCCTAAAATATGGGAATGTCGAAGTTTAGTTTTACCTTGAAAGGAGTGGAGCCTCAAGAGTGACTGTTGGATGTGGATGCGCCACCAGTGGGCAATCATTGAAGGATCTTAGCAAAGTTATCCATCATCGCATTCCTTTATTTCTCGAGGGCTTCCTCGAGCAATATTTTGATAAGATCTCCTGCCCCCTCATCTTTCTTTTCTTCCCCCATGGGCAGTCGTTGGGGTTTGCGAGGCTGATCTTGCAAAGGTTCAACCAGATCGAGCCCTAACTCCTTATATCCTGACCTCTTTAGGGACATGCAAAGAAAAACAAAGAAAGAGCAGACCTCTTTGATACCACTGATCTAGATTTAAACAAGAATGCAACAAATTATAGAGATAACCATAAATTCTAAGATGCAGTAGAAATAACACTTCATTTCATTAATATCAAATACTGAAATATGTTTACAAACAAAATGGAAATAAGACTAGCTTGGGCGATGGTAGCTTATCTCTGGGAAGAGATGTGGCAACTACATGCCTCTGAACTGTGTTACAATGAGGCTCAAACACCTATTTATTATTGAGAAACAATGGAAAACAATAAACATCCAAAAACCTAACCCTAGGAGATGAATTGCAAAACTATGGGCCCTGTTGGGTAAATTGGTACATCAACTTCCCAGGGTTGTAACTTTGGCATACGATCTCCGTTTGACATGCACAATACCTCGTTAGTAAGATCTATCTGAGGAATAAAACTTTGCCATGACCAACATTGGTCTATGACCCATGGTCCCAAGTTTCCCAAAAAACGTCGTTTAGGGTCTCAAAACGGCTCTGGAAGTTTAGGACCCGAAAAATTGCCAAAAATAGTAATTTGTGCTACAAATAAGGAAATTGAAAAACTGAAAGAAACAATGGTGGGGGTCCAAGTGGAATAGGCGAGTGGCCACCAATATCCACTTGGATCATTATGCCTCCATGTGTCTCTCATCAATTTGTTGTTCTAGTACCATGTTGTTCCATGATAAATAACAACCACCTTAGTTGTCAATTCCTCTTGCTTGGACCCTTGAAATTGAGGTTCCTTAACTTCCTCTTCCTTTTTATGCCCCTCCTATGGTTTTTTTAGAGGTGTTGTTGTATGCTCTTCTTTTGATTCAACAAGAGACTTATCCTCTACAATTGGGTTCCCTATAGATATTTTCGCATGTGGCCTTTCTAGTTTATTAAGAGACGTATCTTGTAGTCTGATATTAATTTCTTCTATCACGTCTTCATAAAATTCTTTTGAACAATAATAAAAGCTATACAAATTCACTCCATCTAAGGATATCCAAGAATAAAAACCACATCATGTATATCTATAGCATAAAAAAAAGAATGCAGTTCATATTTATCCATGGAATCTTTAAATATTTAAAAAAATGAGCATTTACACCATTAATTTATGTATTATGAATATTCAAAAATGAGCATTTACACCATTAACTTATGTACTATGAATATTCTTAGCTACTATTAGCAATTTTGTAGCTTATTTAGCTCCTGGGGTTTATAGAGAAAGTCACATTCACTTGTTGATTACTCCCATGAATTTGTAATATATATATTTTCCACATGAAAATAAACTCTTAGTGATTTCTAAGTTTTATTAACATGAAATTGTTTATCTAAAATTAACCTTTTCTATTCTTCATAAAGCGTCCTCGTCTTAAATTACTCCAATGTTTGCCATCATATGATAACATCTTCTTTAAAAGTTATGTGTAAAATAAATTTCCACCTCTTTCAATAATGATTTTTGGTTTTATAATAATTCTTTAATACTATGATCATTCTCTTTTTCAATGAAATAGTATTGTTTTCCATTATCAAAATAAAACTAGGGTTTGTAAAAAAATCAATTATTCCATGAGGCTAGTTAAGGTATCTAGATGAAAATGTGCATAATTGTGGCTAAACTTCTTTGATTTGTTGTTATGACCAAAATTGTGAAATGGCACACCTACTCTAGAACTAATGACATTATTTTGACTAAAATTTCATTTCTTCATCTAAAGATAAATGATTTGCAAATCAAGATGTCATTTTTATAAAAATCCTAAAATAGTTGATTTTTAATCAATGATATCTCCACTTCTTGGGCTTCATTTCAAATAATATTTATTTATAACTTATGTATTCTTTCCACATAATTTCAAATTTCCAATTGGTTTCTTGAAATTATGTTGGGAAGTTTCAAAAATTAATTTTAACTGCCACTTTCCAATCTAAATTGGGTTCAAAAAACTCCTCAACAGGTAATTCCTCCTCTATCTAAAACGATCTCCACCAGTATGGATTCTCTATTTAACAACATCAAGTCCTACCATGGAAGGGACATGATGGACAGCGCATCAAATTTCGAAAAAATAAGATTATCCAGAGCTAAACTCATTTCCAATCTAAATTGGGTTCAAAAAAACTCCTCAACAGGTAATTCCTCCTCTATCTAAAACGATCTCCACCTGTATGGATTCTCTATTTAACAACATCAAGTCCTACCATGGAAGGGACATGATGGACAGCGCATCAGATTTTGAAAAACTAAGATTATCCAGAGCTAAACTCATTTCCAATCTAAATTGGGTTCAAAAAACTCCTCAACAGGTAATTCCTCCTCTATCTAAAAAAACTTGGATTTATTGTATTAAGAATAAATCTGATGTATTTGATACTTTCAAGAAATGGAAATCTTTGGTTGAGATTGAGACAGGAAAGAAATTAAAGTGTCTCAGATCAGACAATGGAGGTGAATATTGCAGCAAAGAGTTTGATAGGTATTGTTCAGAGCATGGAATTCATACAGAGAAGACAGTTCCAAGAACACCACAAGAAAATGGTGTGTCAGAAAGGATGAACAGAAAAATCATGGAGCATGCAAGGTGCATGAGATTGCATGCAGGATTGCCTTTACAGTTTTCGACAGATGCTATAGATATTTTGTTTATCTAATAAACAGAGGGCCTTCAAGTTCCTTAGATGGTGGTGTTCTAGAGGAAGCATGGACAGGTAAAAAGGTAAACTACTCTTTTTAAAGCCTTTTGGTTGTGAGGCCTTTGTCCATATTAATAATGAAAATAGAACAAAGCTTGAGGCAAACTCAAAGAAATGTACCTTTATTGGATATGGTGTTAATAATTTTGGTTATCGCTTATATGATTACGAAAATCACAAAATCATTAGGAGCGGAGATGTAATATTCAATGAAAAGGTCTTGTATAAGAATCAGTTGCAGGAAAAGAAACAGGAAAAAGAAAACAAGGAATATGTAGTTCTTGATGAAATCACTAAAAAAGTAAAGGTGCCTGAAAATAATAATAATCAACAACCACAACAACAGCAATAGGCACCCCAAACACCTAAAAGTGGTGTTAGAAGATCTACTAGGATAAGTATAGCCCCTGAACGATACTCTCCTTCATTATATTATTTATTGTTGACTGATTCTGGTGAACCCGAATGTTATGAAGAAGTAATGCAGGTTGAATGTAGGAAGAAGTGGGAGGTAGCCATGGAAGAAGAGATGGACTCCTTAATGCATAACCAGACTTGGGACTTAGTTAGGTTGCCTGCAGGAAAAACTACATTGAAGAATAAATGGGTTTACAGGCTGAAGGAAGAAGATGGAGGTAAACAAAGGTACAGAGCTAGACTTGTGGTGAAGGGGTTTGCACAGAATAGAGGTATTGATTTTGATGAAATATTTTATCCCGTTGTTAAAATGACTTCAATCAGAACTATTTTAATTCTAGTAGCAATTGAAGATTTGCATCTTGAGTAGTTAGATGTAAAGACAATCTTTCTCCATGGGGATTTGGAGGAAGAGATATATATGCAGCAGCCACAAGGATATGAGGTGAAAGGGAAGGAGAAACTAATGTGCAGGTTGAAGAAGAGCTTGTATGGCTTAAAACATGCTCCAAGGCAGTGGTATCTAAAATTTGACAAGTTTATTTCTGAACAAGGTTATACTAGATGTCACTCTAATCATTGTGTTTATCTGAAAAATCAAAATGATGGCAGCTATATTATATTGTTATTGTATGTAGATGACATGCTTGTTGTAGGGCCTAACATGCAAGAAATAAATGTGCTCAAAAGAAAATTGGCAAATTCATTTGCAATGAAGGATTTGGGAGTTGCAAAACAAATCCTTGGTATGAGAATAACTAGAGACAGGAAAAATCGCAAATTAACATTGTCTCAGAATGAGTACATACAAAAGGTGTTGAAAAGATTTAATATGCACAATGCAAAACCAATTGGTACACCTTTTGCTAGCCATTTCAAATTTAGTAAGGAAATGTGCCCAAAGACCAAAGAAGACACGGATTATATGTCTAAAGTTCCATATGCATCAGCATTTGGAAGCTTAATGTATGCAATGGTTTGCACAAGGCCTGATATTGCACATGCAGTGGGAGTTGTAAGCAAGTACATGAACAATCCAGGAAATGAACATTGGATGGCAGTGAAATGGATTCTCAAATATTTGAAAGGTACCACAAATCAAGCATTATGCTTTGGTGGTTCAAACATTTCTCTACAGGGATATGTTGATGCAGATATGGTAGGTGAGAGAGATAACAGGAGGAGCACTACAGGATATGTATTTATTGTAGGTGGAACAGTTGTCAGTTGGGTTTCAAAAATCCAAGGTGTTGTTTCACTTTCAACAATAGAAGCAGAGTATGTTGCTATTACAGAGACTAGTAAAGAAATGATTTGGTTACAAAGGTTTATGGGTGAATTGGGTAAGGAGCATGATATGGGCATGTTATATAGTGATAGCCAAAGTGTCATTCATCTTGCAAAGAACTCACCATTTCATTCTAGGACTAAACACATACAGCTCAAGTACCATTTCATATGATCAGTGTTGGAAGATGGAGAGTTGAAGCTGGAAAAGATACACACTAGCCAAAATCCTGCAAATATGCTAACAAAATTTGTAACCAGGGAGAAACTGAGAATATGCTCAGTTTCAATTGGTCTCAAGGATGACGATGAAGATGAGAAACATCCAGGTCCAAAGAGGAGTCATTTTCCAGCAAATGAAGCAGCGGTGGAGTTGCTACAATCATTCTCCAAGTGGGAGATTGTTGGGTGTGGAGCATGATTATTTAGAGGTATTTTTTTTAGCCGAATGTATACCCCAAGAAGTTTGTACACCCCTCCATGAGGGGGGTGCGGGGGGACTTTTCCCCCCTGCGGGAGTTCAGGGGGGCCCATCCCCCCCGGCTGCGGGGTCCAGGGGCTTTGTCCGTCCCTCGGTGGGGGTTTCGAAGGTAGTGCCCTTGAAGCTAAAATAGATGTAAAATTTCCTTGTAAAAGTATAGTAATTTCTAGTCAATCTGGGTTGTTCATTAGGCGGATGATCTAACGGTAGAACTTATGTTTAGTTTAGGGTTTTTTTCCCTAGAAGGAAACCCCTCTCTTTGTATGAGGGCATTGTATTGAGGCTGAATAATAGATGTGCATTCTCCGAGCAACAAACAGAGAGGTGAGACTATGAGAGAAAATAGAGGATATTACAGTGGATCTACTGTAGGTTGTGTCTCTTCATTTTGTTGGATAATAGAAAGGAAGGGCTGGTTGTTCGGGGTGGACGTAGCCCAGACTGGGTGAACCATGTATATTTGTGTCTCTCTGGTTTTATGCATTTTCTGTGTTTATATTTCTGCAATATTCTATGTGTTCCATTGCTCTGTAATATATAATTTTGTAAACTCTGTAAAAACTCATGCCGAAGTTCAAAGTCTTATAGATGTTGAGCTTATCAGAAATAACCTATAAACAATGGCAATTTGTGGTCGGCACGGAGCAACAAGGACCTTCGGTCAAGTGAGCAGACCGTTGGCCCATGGTAACCGCGCATTGGCACAAAATTGACAAACGGGAGATCAAATCCTGAAACAGAGGTAGTTTCTAATACGTGATTAGCGCAAAGCGCTAATCGTGTATCGAAGGGTGTCCCCCTTAGTGAAGGAAAGCCCCCAAGTGCTCGGTCACAAGGAAAGCATAAAACCGTATGGAAATCACCAATTCCGTTAGAAGGCGGGTCCCACACTAAAACCAGTAGGATATCGGAAGGACTATAAGCGGTAAGCGGGTTCGACCGAGTCCCACCCAATGCCATACACTAGGTGACACGCGTCCGGTGGATGAGAGAGAAAACTGCTCACATCGGACAGCTAAAGGTCATGCTACTTACCCGCCCGATATGAACGGAGACGTAGGATCTGGAGGCTCCAGATCAATGGTGGATAAATGATCCGATGGATGACCGGATTTGATGGGGAAATAAGCTGAGTCACATGAGATTTGAGGTCTGGTATGACCGATGAGTTGGTAGACTAATTAGTTTTGTGGGCAATCTTGGAGCAATGGAAATAACAACCATTCAAAGAGAACTGACACTCGGGTTGCAAGGAAACGGGTGGCCACCTCCCTATGAAGCGTTGCACAGTGATGATGACGCAGAGTAGGGTAATTCAAGTGGACAGAGGCAGGAGATCCAAGGAACCAGGAAGTGGAAACGAACAGTCAGGAAGCGGATTGGCTTTAAGCCATGAATAGACGAGAGAAGTAGGTAGAAAGAGAAACAGAAAGCCGAGAGGTGAGAGAGAAGAAAATTGTAGAGAACAGAGAAGTCGAGCTGACCTGCAAAGCAAAGGCAGCATCAAGCAGACAGAGATAGAGAGAGTCTGAGAGTCTGTGAACTCCAGAGAAGGCTTGAGAGGTTCAAGCAACTCTTTTGTGTATACGTGTCAGGTATTGAGTACCAGATTGGACTCAAAGCACCGAGACCACTTGAGGTCGAGATTCAGTAAGGGGAGTCTGTGTACTCTAGAGATTTGGGGGATCCAAGTACAATCCTACTAATCATCATCTGTTAAGTGAGATTCAAATTGAGCTCATTGTTGTAAAACCTCTGCATTTAAGACACTATAGAAAGGCCACCACTGAAGGCTAGACTAGGAGACATAGCCCAGGATGATTGGGTGAAGTCCTTATTAAGCTTCTTGTGTTTTATGTGTTTGCTTACTGTATTTCTCTTATTGTTTTAGTGTCTGTGTATTTCACAATCTTTCGATCCGTTTCATAAAATAAAATAGACACACTCCAACACTTGAGTCTGTAATACCTTCATTAATTCTCTGAGGTCATTATCGGGTGATTTAAGATCAAGTGGTATCAGAGCTCCTAGGTTATTAAGGTTAGACAAGCTTGTGCTAGATTTTGTTGTTGAATGCTAACCAGATCAAAGCTTAAATTATGAGAAGGAGAGTTTGTTGAAACTAACCTGGAAATTGGAAGAGTCTATTCCAAGAAGAAAATGTAAGAAGAAAATCCCTTGGAATTAGATTCCCAGTTCATGGATAGTTTTATGACCCTGAAGTCAATGGTGGAAGAAATGTATAGGGACTTTAGAAAACATAAAGATGAAGATTCATCAAGCTCCAAACAAGACAAAGGAGTAGAATAATCTCTCCTCCATGACAACTCTAAAGGTAAAGGGAAAGAAGAAAGATTTCTCATACCTCCTAATAGCCCTGAAAGTAAAAAGAAGACATCTTTGATTAAATTAGATGTTAAATTTTATTTACCAATATATGATGGAGAGTTGAATGCAGAGAAGATGGATAATTGGATCAGACAGATTGATGTTTATTGCAGAGTGCAAAGCATTGACTCAGACAAAAGTAAGATTCAGCTGGCCAGCCTACACCTTAGAGGCACTGCCTTAGTATGGTGGGAAGACAGGACACAAGCTTACATGAAGAAACATGGTAAGATTCTTTCTTTCTAGAGTGAATTTGTTTCTGCAATAAAAAAGCAGTTCTATCCACTAGCTTACATGCAGCAAGCCATGATGAGTTGGCAAACTCTTCACCAATTTAAAGGGAAAAGTGTACAAGGTTACACCCAAGAATTTAGAAAAAGAGCTTTGATTCTAGGAATTTCATTAGACTCACCTAAGACTCCGTTGAAGTACATAGGTGGAATACACAACTACATGAGGCACACCAGCCTCATGTTTAATCCCACTAGTACAGATGAGGTGTTTGTTCAGGCTACACATCTAGAAGCTAGAGGTAAGAATGGGAACCCAGAAGTTGGGGGATCATTCCAACCCACTGCAAGCAAGGATAAGGAGAAAAGAAAACAAAAATGGAAAGAGAGGAAGACAAACAATGCACAAAAAAGCAAGTCTTCATGCACTCATCGTAAGAAGGATGGGCATGATGATGAACACTATTGGATTCTGCATCCGGAGCTAAGGCCTAAGAAGTTCGAGGGCAAGAAGAAGAAGGCTGTTGTAGCTATTCAAAAGGATTTGGGGTTAGACTCAGGAGATGAAGCAACAATTGCAGCCACAGATATAAAAGGTAAAAATTCTTAAGCATCTACTAGTAATTCTGCACAATCTACTGATAATGAAGAAAATGAGAGAAAAAGACATGAGATTTTCCATATTTGAGTTATTTCAAAGCATCAAAAGATTGATACTTTGTCTGATAGTGGCTCACAAGTAAATATAATTTTTGAAGAAATTGTAAAGAAGTTGGGATTATTGACTACACTTCACAAGAAGCCATACCCATTAGGTTGGTTATGTGATAAAGCACAACCACAAGTGACTAGACAATGTAAACTTAAGTTTTCTTTTGGGTCAGCATTTGTAGATGAGGTTGAGTTAGACATAGTTCCTTTGGATATATGTGGAATTGTTTTAGGAAGTCCTTACTTATATGATAGAATAGTTATTTTCTATAGAGCTGAGAACAAGTATCTACTTGTTAAAGATGGAATCAAATATATTGTAAGGGATCATAAGCTCAAGAATAATTATACTCTCATAAACTCATGACAGATGAAATGAATTGTAAATTCATGCAAACAATTTTTACTGATGGTTGTAAAGGAAAAGAAACTTGATAAAACCAATGTATTTGAGGGTTGTTGTTGTTGGGAAAAGTATCCAATACGGAATGACCCTATCCCACTCTAAGGGTGATAGTACCTCAGCAACAATCAAAGCAAAGCTATTCGATATTACTTCTTTATGAGATGTAAGAGAGGGGAGAAAGAGATCCACTAACCGATGTCTTCCGCTAATGATTGATCCAATCTTCTCTCTTTGCTGCTTGCTCCCAGTTCCTTGCTCTTTCGCTGGCCCAGCTACACCAAGATCCTGCAAAATGGCAAGAGAGGGAAACTACAAGAAGCATACATTCATAATTGATTCAAGGATTAGAATAAATCAAATACACAAGTATAACAATACACCATTGAAACACATGCATATAGAAAAACCTCAAATGCTTTATTAATGGAAGAAGTAAAGTTCAGGAAGTGATACAACCATAAGAGGCCCAATCCAGCATCACCTCCCAGCAGAAAGAAATCTCCTCTTCACCTCCTTCAAAGCAAATCACCCAATAGTTCTATACTCAAACCAACAGCGCTTCCTTACATTCACAAGATTCCCGCCTCCCTAGACCTCATGAGAGAGCTCTATATATAGTATTTTTGGAGAGAGGATGAGTCAGCTTGTAGCTAGCATGAAGCTGACTAGTGTCCTCTCCCACTTCAGTTATTCTTCAGTTCTTGAGTCCACTTGGAGGTTCTTGCTTCCACTTGGAGATCTAGACCCTCTTACTCATCACCAGTCGAATTCTCTGATCCAAGTGTCATTTTGGAAGCTTCCTGGGCATTGACACCTTGAGGAATGACTGTGCCACTTGGCCAAACTCACCCAGCACAGGTAGCCTTCTTTGCAATTGACATTCAGTGCAGGTACACAGTGGAGCAGTTGACATTCAGCGCAGATGCTCAGTGGAGCAGTTGACATGATCCAGAATTAGCTTGTTTTTGAGTGTTTTCAGGTGGAGAACTGATATTCAGTGTTGTGGGTTGCTGACCTTGTTCCTCTAGGGGTAGGAACAACATGTTTAGGGACTTTGGATCCCTTAGATTATTGACATTTCATGCTTCATGCTGTAAGGCACAAAAATTTCTATAACAGTTGTGATGCTAAACAACACGCTGATTTAGAAAAATTTGTTTCAGAATATGATATCTTGTTTCAAGAACCTAAAGGTATGCCACCCAAAAAGTAAATAGTGCATGATATTAATTTGTAGCAAGATGCTGCATTGTCTAACATCGGAATGTACAGGTTGTCCACTTAAGAGGATGCAAAAATCAAGAAGCAGGTGCAGGAGTTGCTCTAGAATGGGTTCATCAGACCTAGCACATCACCATGTGGGTCTCCAATTGTCTTGGTGAGAAAGAAAGATGGCTCATGGAGAATGTGCATAAGATAACGACCAAAAATCATTATCCCCTTCCTCGTATAGATGATCTATTAGATCAATTGAAAGAAGTTGTTTATTTTTCCAAGTTAGACTTGCATAGTGGATAAAATTAGTTCAGAGTTGCAGAGCAAGATGCATGGAAGACTTCTTTCAAAACAAATCAGGGATTGTATGAGTAGCTGGTTATGCCTTTTGGCTTAACTAATGCTCCTGCTACTTTCATGAGAGTAATGAATGATGTACTCAGACCTTTTCTTGATGATTTTGTTATTGTATATTTGGATGACATTCTTATATTCAGCAAAACATGGGAAGAACATTTAAAGCATGTTAAGCAGACCTTCGATGTTTTGAAAAGAGAAAATCTTTATGTTAAACTCTCAAAATGTGAATCTGGAAAAATATCTTTGAATTATTCGGGACATATAGAAGGGGGTGGTGAATTGAAGATAGATCCCTCTAAGGTTACAGTCATTGTAAACTAGCCTAAACCCAAATCTGCTACAGAAGTTAGAAGCTTCTTAGGAGCAACACAATATTGGAGAAAGTTCATTTCTAACTTTTCCTTAATTGCAACTCCCTTACATGCTTTAATAGGATTGAACAAGGTGTTTCAGTGGGGAGGAAAACAGTAGAAAGCCTTCAACACCTTGAAAGAAAAAATTAGTACAGCACCAGTACTAGCACTGCCCGACCTTCAAAGACCATTTGAGATTCAAGCGGATGCCAATGACTATGCTATGGGAGCAGTGTTGATACAACACGGTAAACCCATATGTTATCATTCTGAGACATTTAATTCTGCAATAGTTAACTATCCCAGATATGATAAGGAATTGTATGCATTAGTACAGAGTGAAAAAGTGGAAACATTATTTAATGGGCAAAGAGACAGTTATACATACTAATCATCAACCACTCCAATAT
This sequence comes from Pinus tabuliformis, assembly GCA_031772625.1. Taxonomy (NCBI): domain Eukaryota; kingdom Viridiplantae; phylum Streptophyta; class Pinopsida; order Pinales; family Pinaceae; genus Pinus; species Pinus tabuliformis. The sequence continues at coordinate 191,859,632 of CM062814.1, read as the reverse complement.
CTACACTCCCAAACTAAGTTGTAGCAATCAAGACATTATATATGGATGGGTTTTCTACAAAAGTTTCATTTAGTCATATATAAAATGAGCATACACAATAAAGTTGCAGATATGTTGTCTAGACCAATTATAAATGCATCTACTATACTTAAGCATAATTCAATATTGCATGAGAGCTACATTGAACAATATGCTCAAGATGTAGACTTTAAAGATGTATATGCAACTTTAAGTCAAGGAAAACGAGTACAAGAATTGGATTACCATGTTAAGGACCGACTCGTGTATCATTTTGGGAAGCTATGCATTCCACAAACTGAAAGGGTAAAGATAATTCGAGAAGCACACACTTCTCTAATATCAGGTCACTTTGGTGTAAGTGAAACAGTTGCACAGATGCAAAGATTTTGTTATTGGCCAAAAATGAATGAGACAGTTTCTAGATATGTAATAGGATGTACCATGTGTGCTAAAAGCAAGCCCAGCAATACAAAACTAGGCTTGTACACTCCACTACCAGTTGCTTCGCATCCTTGGGAAAGTGTTTCCATGGACTTTGTTGGAGGACTGCCTAAATCTAGGAAAGGTCATGAACATTTATATGTTGTTGTGTATAGGTTCAGTAAAATGTGTATTTTGATACCTTGTAACAAACAGATTACTTCTAAACAAACTACAAAGTTGTTCTTCCAGCATGTATGGGTTCATTTCGGATTACCCACTTCCATTATATCTAATCGAGACACCCAATTTTTTAGGAAGTTTTGGTCGAGTCTATGGGAACTTATGGACACCAAACTAAAGAAGAGCACAACCTTTCATCCACAAACAAACGGCCAAACAGAAGTGGTCAACAGGACAGTGATCCAGTTGCTCAGAGGCTATTGCAGCAAAACTCTGGGATGAAAATTTATGTTATGTGCAGTGGTGGGCTCCAGTATTGTAGCAATAATGCTACAACTCCTAGAGCTTCCTATCTCTAATTTTATCAACCCGGTAGTTCGTACAAACTTGGAAGCGACGATGCTATATGCACAAGTACTAGCTCTTGTCGCAGCTGTCACTTGGTCAGCTGGCACAAGTCCGCTAGGGCTCAAGCCAACTTCTATAGGCTCACAGAAGAAGCTTTATGAATGATGGACGAAAGCTAACTCAAAGGAGACTAATCTATCTGTAGAAAGAAACTGAAAGCCAACAAAGCATGAAAACCCTAGTAAACCCTAATTTGACTAGGCTAGACCCTAACTATGCAAAACTGTGAATGAAACTACTACCACTAATGCCATTACTTGTAGTGAGCTGTAATACATGAATATAAGCTACTTGCATCTGAAAAGACATGTTTTTGTATTTTTTCATTAAGTGGTTGGATTTATTGTGATGATGCTTTTGATTAGGGTTTGGTTGTGCAGGAGCGGTTGGAATGGAAGGAAAGCATGGGCAAGGTCAGGATGGCTAAGGGAGGTCCCAGAGGGTCTCCAGCATCAGTCCACAGAAGCCTACCACGTTCAGATGCTCAGCAACCGAGTTTGCAGGTTTCTACAGGAAGTCTGCAGGGGATCCTACAGGAAACTCAGGGGTTTCTACAGGAAGTCTGTGCAATTCTACAGGATGTTTGGTCGTGGAAGTTTTGGGACATGGTGGAGTGTTGGAGTGGTGTGGGAGGATAGGTGAGATGGAGATGGAGCTGGTGATATCTCAGGAGCAGAGGAATCATATGGAGGAAGAGTGCATGCAGTGGTTTGATGGTTGGAAGGATGGGATCAACGAAAGTTTAAGTAGATGGAGCTATGTGAGAAATGGGAGAGCTGGATGGTAAATGAGCTAGACAGAGGCCGATTAGGGCTTGAGGAGAGATCAAGAAGAAGAAGAAGGAAATGGAATGATAAGGAGCAGCGTAAATGAAACAAATGACTTATGCACCAAAAACGAGAAATTCATTAACCTATGATAACTGTGCCATGAAACCTATGAGCAGCAATGGAAAACCAAGAAATGAAACTTATGCGTGGGAGTGGAATGTATAAGTATGGTTCAATATCAAGAGTTCATGGATGGATCTTCAACGAAAATGTCTATGTTGCAGCTTGCATGGAAGTGAGAAGAACTGCGTTTCTTTTTGGTGGTTGCTTATGGACTGCACCCCAATCCCTAACAGAGATGGCAGTGAGCCTTAACACCCTTTTGCTGGAGCTCCAATAATTTATAACTATCCTCCTATCGAATCTAAGCAACTGAAAGCAAATCACCATAAACTAATCCTATCTCAACTCATGAAAAAGACTAAATTAACAGACTGTAAAATCAAATTGCATGTCAAAGTAAACAAACTCAAAGTGCTGGAACGAAATGCAAATAACATTACAACACCGAGGAGATCTATTGCTCTCAGGTTGGGCCCTAACCTGAGAGCTATAGCTCCCTTAGAAACTCAGAATGAGATCAAAATCTGCCTGCCTTTATTCATAAACAGAAGTCTGATGACATGCCAAAATTGGCTTACAAAAGGAACAAAAACCGAGCTGTAGCTCGTACTTCCAAATTACAAGAGTAATACAAAAGTTAAAAAAGCTTCTATCCAAGGCTACGGCCTCAGTATTTATGCAAAATGATCATCCAACAGGTGTACTTGATTTGTGGAGCTCGGCTGTCCAACTAAAGTTTAAACTGTTGATCCTGTAGGGCAGTCATAACTGTTGTTCCTGCAGAACAGTTATAACTGTTGTTCCTGTAGAACAGTTGGCTGCTTCTAAGCTCGGTGGGGAGATGGATTGGAGCTCGGAGCTATGGTGGGAATCACGAGGAAGGTCCCCAAGACCGTGGACATCCTCTCCTAAAAACTAGCAGTGCCACCTCATTGTCTCCTTGTCTCCTTTCTCGTGGTTTTTTTCTCCCTTTTAATGCCAAAAACCTGAAAGCATCATGCATTAGTCACGTAGATAGAATGCCTACCCTTCTTCCTACAAACAACACGAATAAACCAAGAAATGAATGCATAAGCAATAAAAAATGAATGGTTTGAGCAGAGCAAGTAGGCCGAATGAGCCCAAATTGTACCAAAAATTGGGGCTCATCATCACCCCCCAGCTAAACTATTTGCTCATCCTTGAGCAACTTAGTCCAAATCTTCATCCTTCATTGCTTTCACTGCTTCCCTTGTATCCCAAGGCTCTGTGGTGGTGTCTTCTCTGTGGATATGAAACCCTGCTTTCCTGTTCACCTCTTCCCATTGTTGACTGTCATCTTCCTCTGTATTGCCTTCAGTCAGTCCTAGCAGTAGTGGTGGGCTTAGTTTAAGGCCAATCCAGCTGGCCTGGAGGCTTTGCATGGATTTCTTGTAAAGTTCAACCCTTGCCAAAGCTTCCCTCATCCGAATGGGGGTGTGGTATTCTCTGATTTTCAAGCTGTGTGCCAGGGTATTCCATCTGCGTGCACATGCTTGGGCAGCACTTTCTCCCAACAACCTTTCCATGTCTTCAAAGTGGGCTATGGCTTGGGCTTGTTGGTCCATAAATCTCAAGGAAGCTGTGGGATCTGTAGCCAACTGTTGGTGGGCTGAGATGAGTGCCACCAGGTCCTCTAGTTCTGGTCGAATGAACAGTGGTTCACTCACTTCTCGGTTCATGACCGATTTTGCTTCAGCTGCTCTCTGATCCTCATGATTTAACCATGAGGCGAACGCCATCAATTGCATATCACCCAAGGCAGCATTGGGATCCCAGGAGACTTCATTAGGCAAAGCCAAATTGTGGAGGTAAAACTCTGCTAATTTGGCTTTGTCCTCAGACGAACTAGTACTGCACAATTCAGAAAATTGTTGTGGGTTTTGGATATGTGAAATACCTCTTTGTGCCAAGGTGTTTATTTGGAACTGCAACCATTGATCTTTTAAGAACAATCCATAGGATTTTTCAGGTGTTTTGCACTGAATTGCCTCCATGGCCCAACTGGCCATGCAGGCCAATTGTGCTTCCTTTTGTTGCAGCTGTGCTCTTAGGGCTTGCACTTCAATTTTTGTTTACTGTTCTGCTTCCTGTAGAAGTTTCATTGGCCCTTCAAGGCTGGTGGTCAGCTCCTTTTTGCCTTGTTGTTCATTTGTGATGTCCTTGGAGGATGTTCCTGCCCCTGCCTTTAGTTCCTGTAGCTGCAATCTCAGTTTCTGATTTTCTTCCTGTAGAAGCACACGTTGGCAATTAGCCACATGTTTAGCCATGGTGAATTCACTCCTGACCTCCTTGAGTTGCTCTTGTAAAGGGCCTATGTCCGCCACACCCTTTGATTTGGCGATCTGCATCCATGTGTGGGAACGGACTCTTTCTTTCTCTAGTTCAAAAAATAGAGGCACAGTAAATTTCTGCGGTATGTTTTTGCCCGCTTCTAAAAAGGCGTAGTATGAATTCAGATTAGGTGAAGGGCTAGGTTCTAGTATATGCTCTCTTTCTATCTCTTCAGGTGGTTCTACCTCACTCTCCCTTGGTGGTGATGAGGGTCCTTCCCCTTCCTTCTTTTTCGTTTCCTGTAGCCGGCCAAAGTATCCTGTAGAACATTTTCAGCTTCCTGTAGCCGCGTTTGTTCAGTCAACAAGTCTAACCTTTCTTTCCACGTATTTTTCTTTGGACTCCCCTTCTCGTAGGTGACTGTGATCCTGGAGGGTGACTTTTCTTTGGGAGAAGCAGGTGTATCTTCGATGACGATCGGGCTGCTGGATTGGGCCTGTGGCTTGCCTGTCTTTATCCTAACACTTCTTCGAGCCTTAAAGTATAGAGGGGTCTCCCTCTTCCTCTTTCCTTTTGGCTTAGGTGGCGTGCTGAGGCCAGCTAATACAGCTGCTGCCTCCTGTGCCAGAATATCCACCTTTCTCTCCTTGGGTTTCACCTTTTCGGGGCTTCCTGTAGAAGCCTGTTTCTGCAATTTCGGACTTCCTGTAGAAGCCTCTGTCTCTGTTTTCGGGCTTCCTGTAGAAGCCTGTTCTCCAACGATTTTCGGGCTTCCTATAGAAGCCTTGGTCTTTGCTTTTGGGCTTCCTGTAGAAGCCTGCTTCTCAATTATTTTCGGGCTTCCTGTAGAAGCCTTTGTTTTTGCTTTTGGGCTTCCTGTAGAAGCCTTTTTCTCAATGATTTTGGGGCTTCCTGTAGAAGCCTGTTTTTGCTTTCCTGTAGACACAGGTGTCGCCACCTCTGCTTGCTTGCCTGCCTGAGTTTTATTTTTTGCTTTGGTTGCAGGTGCTGTTGAGGTACTTGGGCCGACGTGGACCACCTCAGCTTTGTCCATTCTGCTCTTCATCCTCTTTTCCCTTGCTGACAAGATAGGTGTGCCACCTTTTTCTTTGTCCTCCTTTCCCTCATGCTTCTTCCTCTGTTCTCTCTTCTGTACTGTTGTCGGGGTCTCTTGGCCTTCTTCTCTCTGTTCCTCGGCCACTGCTTCGTGTTCCTCACTGCTGGAGGAACCCGTTTCTTGGATCAACATTTTAATGTCCCCATCTTTTGTCAAATTCCGAAAGGATTCCCATGAGAGGGGAACCTTATATGAATGCAATGCATCCTCCACAAGAAGCTTGATCAACCCATGGTGGGCTATCTGATCTGGTATGCCCTCTTTCAGCTTGGTGGCACACTCCATTAGAGACTGCAGTAGGTAATAAGGGATGCTCAATTTTTGTTCTACAGGAAGGTCAATTCGGTGCCTCAATTCAGTGAGCAGCCGAAAGTGATATGCATACACGATGCTGAAATGGCCTTCACAAGTAATATATTTCATGATTTGCAAACTGACTTCGTTCCATGGTGGCAACAGGCTCGTTCTTCGCACCCCATTTTTGTCCTCCGAGAATTCTTCCTCAGGTGGAAAGAATTCTTTCTTTGCCTGCTGGCTCAGCTTTCTTTCTTCCTTATCCCATGGCAAACCCATAGGAAGTTCTGTGATCCGACTGATATGTTCTGGGGTGAGCTTGAGGCTTAGACCTCTGAAGTTTATTGTGGCCAGTGTCTGGGATTTAGGCTTCAGAGCCTGCAAGAATTCTTCGGCCACTTCATCATCGTAACCCTGCAGCTTATCAAAAAAAGGCATCCATTGTGCTCTGGTAAAGAGCTCTACCACTGCCGGGTTTTCCCTTAGTTTAGTTGAATCAGTGGGTTCCCGTCTTATAAACCCACCCGGCATGATGAACACGGTCGTTTTAATTAAAGGTGGCAAATGCAACAGAGATTTGGTCTATTAAGGCAGAGCATGCATATAATCCACAAAATTCAACACAGTCTACCTAAACCGACATCCTGTAGAACGACAGCATAGGCACAGCAAACAACAATTCCACCAACCAGACTGTGGACGATGGTCTTTCCACTTCTACTAACTAGTTGCATGAAGAGTTCAGGGTTGCCTCTTTAATTGGCCACCTTTTTCGTGAGGCACCCGCTTCCCTGTAGAAGACTGCGTTCCTGTAGAGACTGCGTTCCTGTAGACTGCGTTCCTGTAGACTGCGTTCCTGTAGAACTGCGTTCCTGTAGAACTGCGTTCCTGTAGAAGCAGTGCGCAATTCTCGGGGAGGACTGTAGTTGGCCCGCGCTCGAGGTGTGCTTTACCGGTGTTCTGGTAGCCAACAGCTCGGTGTATCAAAGTGCAGAGTAGATCAGAATAGCCACCCGAGTTTGAAGTGTTGGATGATAAATGCATGCGCATGATCTGGCCGATTAGATTTTGAATCGGCGCAATCCGTGGTGCGGGGGATGAGCTGTCCCCGCCGGACCGTTGGGCGACGTCATCCATCATCCGCCTGCGTATTCACTTGCTGCCGCATCCATTCCCACAGATTTGCCGCCGCCTTTTCCTGATAAACTCATGCTTCTGACGAGAGTGTTCTCACGTGCGTGCCGTTCATTCTCTTTGTCGTGGCCGCCACCCAAACATCCAATTACACTTTAACTAGCCGACGTGGCCAGTCGACGGGCCATACGGCCGCTCAACCATTCAATCTTACGCTATGCAAACAATTTCAAAGTAAAATTCATGTGATTTGATGGAAGGAAGGGTTGAGACACTTACCTGCGTGGCTGCACACGATTTTTCCAGTTCTTGGACGATGGTGAGTGGATCTACCTGCTGCATGCGACTTACACCGACCCATAGGCTCGTGGTTATAGGCTGCCAACGATGGAGTGGATGTTTTGCTTGCATGCGCCCGCGTTTCATTTCAGATGGCGGTGCTGTGAATGGTATCCACTCGAGCAGGTTGAACTGTTACAGGATTCCCGCGAGGTGTCTCGTAACAGTCCTTTCTCCTTGGGTGCATGCTGCACGATGGAGGTTCTGGCCTTTCAATCACGTTCCCGGAGCTCTTGATGCCTGCGGTATGAGATCCCAGCATTTGTTTAACTTTGAAAATGGCTTTTCCCGCGAGAACTCATCGATCTTCTTTGTTGGTGCAGGGAACTTGGTCGCATGTCGACAAGGATGGTGGAGCAGGGTGACAGCAATGTGCAAGGGTGCCAACAGAGGCTTGCATGCATCCAAACCAATCCATAGTCGCTAAATCTCCTTTTAAGATGAATTCTGGCCATCCAAAACTCCTACAGGAAATTTCCTGTAGAACACAGAGCTTCCTGTAGAAAGTTCGGCCTTCCTGTAGAAAGTCTGTACTTTCCTGTAGAAAATCCGCGCCTTCCTGTAGAAAGACTGCATCTTCCTGTAGAAAGACAACATCTTCCTGTAGAAGATTCAAACCATGATAAAATTTCACATACCTTGAAAAAACATGGGTACTCTTGGAGGAGGTGCTGGTGAGGTTCCTTGACAGCATGGTAAGGACCCTTGGCTTTGAGTTGAAGGCTTCCTCTCCTCCATAGAACATCTGCAACCTGCATGCAATTTTACCATATTTTGCTTATTGTTTTTTTCTTTTTTTTTTTGAAAGATAACAGGGGCGCCTCAAAGAGGTTTTCACCCGTGCCATCTGCCCTGAGCGCCTCAGAGAGGTTTTCACTCAAGGATCTTTTCACCTTTTCTCTTTTTTTTTTTTTTTTTGAAAGACAATAGGGTGCCTCAATGAGGTTTTCACCCCTACTACCTGCCTTGGGCGCCTCAGAGAGGTTTTCACCCAAGGATCTTTATTTATTTTTCCTTTTTTTTCTTTTTTCTTTTTTTTCCCTTTTTTTTTGTATTTTTTTCCTTCAGGGTATGCCAGAGGCAGAGGCAGAACCCTTCTCTATGACCAATACAGATTTCTCTATAGTTTTGATGAACTCTTGTCTTGAGAGAGGTCTCCTGTAGATCTTCAAACGATGCCCATTGACAAGCATGGGAATGGCTTCCTCATCAATGGTTCGAATGAGGACAGATCCATTGTCATGGCATTTCTCCACTGCATATGGTCCTAGCCATCTGGTTCTCAGCTTCCCCTTGAAATCTTTGTATCTTGAGTCATACAACAAAGCCCAATCTCCCGGCTGAAATTGCTTGTCATGGAGATGTTGGTCATGCCACACCTTTCTCTGAAGTTGAACCACTTCTGAGTGAAGGAGGGCCTGCATCCGGTGCTCATCCAGGCCATTCAGCTGCAGTAGCCTTTCTTGTTGTGCATGGCTGAGATCTAGGTCCAGCTGAGCTGTCATCCTCAAAGTGTTGTATTCAAACTCAATGGACAGCAAAGCTCTCTTCCCATAGACCAGCTCATACGGTGTGAAGCCGGTGGTGGTCTTCCAAGTGGTGTTGTAAGCCCATGTGGCTTCAACCAGGCGATCTGCCCAGTCCTTTCTGCTGCTGCTCACCACTTTAGTCAAGATCCCTTCTAATGCTCTATTGGTGACTTCCACCTGCCCATTTGCTTGAGGGTGATAAGGGGTGGAAGTCCTATGCTTGATCTTGTGATGAGCCAGGAGGTCTTCAACCAGGTTGGAGGTGAACTGGCTCCTTTGATCGGTGACCAGCTCTCTTGGATAGCCAAACTTGTAGAAGATGTTTTCTCTTAGGAACTCGGCCACCTTTTCTTCTGTTGCTGCTTTGATTGCTTTGGTCTCTGCCCACTTTGTCAAATAGTCAGTACACACAATGATGTAATTCCTTTGCCTCGAAGAGGGGTTGATTGGGCCCACAAAGTCCATGCCCCACTTCTCAAATGGCTCAAGAGTCACTTGAGGTTGGAGAGGCATCTCATCCCTTTGGGTCGGTTTCCCCATTCTTTGGCATTGGTCACACTGACTGACATATCTTCTGACATCTTGATGAAGTGTGGTCCAATAGTAGCCTGCCTGCAGGATCTTAAAGGCAGTTCTCTTTGCTGCAAAATGTCCTCCACAAGGCCCATCATGACAAGTGAGGAGGATATCAAAGACTTCCTCCTCCCTTACACAACGCCTTAAGATCTGATCGGGGCCAAGCTTGAACAGATTTCCCCCGATCCAAGTAAATGAGGCACTTTTTCTGATGATTCTGCTCTTCTCTCTGGAAGATAGGTGTGGGGGGAACTGTGCTGAAACAAGATAGTTTGCTATATCAGCAAACCATGGAGAGAGTACTGAAATAGCAAACAGATGTTCATCGGGCATCTGGTCATCCACTGTTCCATCCTCATCTGCAGACAAATCCAATCTAGATAAAAAGTCAGCAACAACATTTTCTCTACCTGGTTTGTCAACAATGGTCAAATCAAACTGCTGTAATAAAAGTAACCATCTAATAATACGAGCATTCACATCTGGTTTATTCATTAAATATCTAATAGCAGCATGGTCAGTATGTACAAAGGTCTGGTAACCAGTAATATAATGTCGGAACTTGTTCAATGCATGGACCACAGCCAAGAATTCTTTCTCGGTTACAGTGTAATTCAGCTCAGCTTTGGACAAGTTTTTGCTAACAAAGTAAATGGCATATGGAAGTTTCTGCTCAACCTGTCCTAAAGCTGCACCTATGGCTTTGTTCGAGGCATCAGTGTGGATGTGGAAAGGTAGGGCCCAGTTTGGACCTCTCAGGATTGGGGCTGACACCAACTTGTCCTTTAATTCATTTAAAGCCCTCTGACAATCGTCAGTCCAATTAAACTCCACATCTTTTGCCAACAGGCCAAACAATGGCGAGGCTAGCTTGCTGAAATCTTTAATGAATCTCCGGTAGTATCCTGCTAATCCCAAGAAACTCCGGACATCCCTGACCTTTTGAGGAGGTGGAACCCTCTTGATGAGAGAAATTTTGTTAGGATCCATCTGCAATCCTTGGCAAGAAATGGTATGGCCTAGCACGGTCCCTTCAGTCATTAGGAATTCACATTTTTCAGGACTAAGGGACAAGTTCATCTCGGTGCATTTGGTTAGGACTTTTCCCAGGTTGGACAATGCTTCCTGGAAGTTGGCCCCATAAGGAGTAAAGTCATCCATATAGATTTCTACTGCATCATGGACCAGCTCCGAGAAGATGCTCAAGACAGCTCTCTGAAAGGTAGCAGGAGCATTGCATAGCCCAAAGGGAAGGACTCGATAGGCAAAGGTACCCCAAGGACAAGTGAAGGTGGTTTTATCTTGGTCTTCCGGGCTGATTCGGATTTGGTTGTACCCGCTAAACCCATCCAGGAAAGAGAAGAACTTCTTTCCTGCCAGTCCATCCAACACTTGATCTATGAAAGGTAGAGGGAAATGGTCCTTCTTGGTAGCTTTGTTCAGTTCTCGGTAGTCCACACAGATTCTCCATTTCCCATTTTTCTTGGGAACCAACACTAGAGGGGACACCCATTCACTATCTGAGATGGGGTAGATGAATCCGGCATCCAACAGTTTTTGCAATTCTTCCTTGACAATGTCCTTAAGGGCTGGATTCATTCTCCTCTGAGGTTGCCTAACCGGTTTACAATCCTCTTTGATGTATATATGATGGGTACAGACCGAAGGATGGACTCCTTTCATTTCCTTATAGCTCCAAGCAAAAGCATCTAGGTGATTGGCCAACAGACTACACAGCTCCTTTTCCTGGGAAGGAGATAGGGAGGAGCTGATCTTCAATGCTTTCTCAAGGCCGAACTCCACATTCTTGACTCTGGGAGTAACAGGGTTGGTTGTACAAAGATCCACTAGGGTGCTAGCTTGGGCATCCTCCACCAATTTCTCTAAGGGTAGTGCACTGGGAGGTGGATTCTGGATCAAGGTCTCGATCAAGTCATCCTCGGTTGGGGGGTCTCTTCTAGTGGTATCTAAGGTGCACAGAGGTGCTGAGTACACCTCGTCTTCCTCTCCTTCTTCCAACCAGAGTGGTAAGTCATGCTCTAAGGAGGGTTGGGCAGGAGGGTATAGGACTAGCTGCTTGGACATGGGACCATTTTTGATGGTCATGTTTCCTGCACGACAACTTATGTAAGCATCTGCAGTAGCTAACCAAGGCCTTCCCAAAATGAGAGGATATCCAATAAGCTTGGCCTTTGGTTGCAGAACCAGGAAGTCTGCAGGGTATTCCCAAGAGCCAATAGAGACCAAGACATCCTCCACAATCCCTTCGGGAGTCACGGTGGAGCGATCTGCTAATTGCAGTACTGTCGAGGTCTTCCTCAAGGAACCCTGAAGATTAAGCTTAAGCATGGTATCCCTGGTCATCACATTAATGGCAGCCCCCAGATCAATCAAGGTGTGAGGTATAATGGTGCCATTGATGTGAACATCTACTACAGGACTTCCAGGATCTAGGTACTTTGGGCAGATGACTTGTCCTAACATAAGGTCAGACAGTTGTCCTATGACATTGATAGTTGAGGCATCTTTCTTCCGTCTGCCTGGGTGTTTGAAACACTTCTCCTTAACCAGCTTGTTGTATATTGGCACATCCTTGATGGCTTGGAGAAGTGGTATTTTTACACACAACTGCTTGAGCTCACCCAGAAGCTCATCCTCCTCTGGGTTGGGTTGTGTGGTGGCTGTTAGTCTCTCAGGAAAGGGTGGAATAGCCTTTGGTTCACTTTCCTGTTTATCTTCCTCATCCTCTGGGGGAGGAGGTTGGCGATCTGGTAGAGTCTTTCCAGATCGAAGATTGATCTCCTGGATCTCCACAGCATAGGTAGGGCATGAGGTTTCCCCAGTGTATACCTGCTGGGCCTGTCTATTGTTGGGGTTCGGGTTCGGTTGAGCAGGCATTTGAGGTTGCCTTGGAGGAGCAGGAGGTAATGGCTGAGGTTGAACTGGTGGTGGAGGCAAGATGGCAGGAGGAGTGTTGTATTGGGGCCTCCACCCCGACTGAGGTGCATTCCATTGAGGCTGTGGCTGGGCATGTGAGTGATATGAATGAGAAGTAGGTTGAGTGGGGTACTGAGGTGGATAAGACCATGGAGGAGGCATGGACCATGAAGGATGAGCAGGGGGACCCCAGGAAGGCATAGGAGTCGATTGGTTGGGGCTGTAATAAGCTTGAGATGCCCCTTGCATCCCCTGCTGATAAGGTCTAGATCCCTGTGGCCTCCTTTGGTTGAGGTAATAGAGAGGCTCTGTGGGAGCTTCTGTCCCTTGGTACATGGCTTTAAACCCAGGTAAGGTTGGACACTGATTTGTGGGATGGTCCTCCTCACAAACGAAACACACTTCAACCGAATGCAATGGGCATTCGTTCTTAGGGTGCCTCCTTGTGCACCTAGGGCAGAAGACAGCCAAGGCTCTCTCCGCCTCTTCTTTCTTTTGCTGAATCCTGAATGTGTCAAGCTGCATGGCAATGGTTTGTCTCACCTCACTCTTAAGATATTCTAATTGATTTGCAAGCTCATGTTTGGAGAAAGGGACACTAGTTGAGAGGTGGTTTCCTCTACCTCATTTCCGAGCTGCCCTGGAGTGGTTTCTAAACACAGTCTTGATGTCCTCATAAGGCAGTTGGTAAATGTCCCCCCCAGCTAACATGTGAAGGGTATCTAAGAGGTCTTCAGGGACTCCTCGGAGCAGGACCAACTTGAGGGATTCAGGGTCAAGTGTGCACCTGGCCTGCTTATAGCTTAGTTGGAACCTCTCCTCATAATCCTCTAAGGACTCATCATTTCCCATGGTCATCCGAAAGATTTCCCCCTTTGTTTCCTTGGACCTACAGTAATCCCGGTACTTGGTGTTGAAAGCTTGCTGCATCTGAGCCCAAGTGGTGATACTATTCCCAGGTAAGCTCATGAACCAGCGTAGTGCTGCATCCTTAAGAGTGGAAGGGAAAAGTTTCAACTTTTGCTCATCTTCAGTATAGTCATAGGTTCTACAAAGGACAGCAAACTCAAACAGGAAGGTATCTGGGTCTTCAGTGGTCAGCCCATGGAAGTGAGGTAAGGCGGAGGGGCTAATGTTCTTCATTTTCATCTCTCCATTGGTCTCTCAGATGGGAAAGGCACCTTCTATTCTCTCATCTTCTCTTCTATTGTCAGCCATAGCTTCAGATGGAGTGGTCTCTAACTCTTCTTCTACTATAGGGTCTTTGGATATCTTAGGATGTTCTCCTATAGTTTCTTCTGGGTCACTGTCACCAAAGAAGAGAGAAGGGTGACTCTGTGATGTGGTGGGGGTGTTTGGTAGGAATTTGCCTGATCTATCTCGGTTCCTACGAGGCATGAAATGGAAAAGACTTTCTTTTTCTTTTGATTGCTTTTGCTTTGCTTTTCTTTTGGTACCTGCAAAACTGAGATAGATTGATCTACAACTAACTATGAAAGATGCGAAATTAAACTGAAAGCAGGAAAAAAATAATCTACTTTGCTCAAAGGAAATTGCAAGAATGGAAATGCTAGTCTACGCTTGCAGAAAGGAAATGCTAATCTATGAAAGCAGGAAATGTCTATGCTACTTTTGCAGAATGGAAATGAAGCAAACTACTTAGCAGAAGGCAAGAGTAAGAAAATAGAAGAAAAGCAACAATTACTAATACTCTGACGCTTCCCGGCAACGGCGCCAAAAAGGATGGTGGGCTCCAGTATTGTAGCAATAATGCTACAACTCCTGGAGCTTCCTATCTCTAATTTTATCAACCCGGTAGTTCGTACAAACTTGGAAGCGACGGTGCTGTATGCACAAGTACTAGCTCTTGTCGCAGCTGTCACTTGGCCAGCTGGCACAAGTCCGCTAGGGCTCAAGCCAACTTCTATAGGCTCACAGAAGAAGCTTTATGAATGATGGACGAAAGCTAACTCAAAGGAGACTAATCTATCTACAGAAAGAAACTGAAAGCCAACAAAGCATGAAAACCCTAGTAAACCCTAATTTGACTAGGCTAGACCCTAACTATGCAAAACTGTGAATGAAACTACTACCACTAATGCCATTACTTGTAGTGAGCTGAAATACATGCATCTAAGCTACTTGCATCTGAAAAGACATGTTTTTGTATTTTTTCATTAAGTGGTTGGATTTATTGTGATGATGCTTTTGATTAGGGTTTGGTTGTGCAGGAGCGGTTGGAATGGAAGGAAAGCATGGGCAAGGTCAGGATGGCTAAGGGAGGTCCCAGAGGGTCTCCAACATCAGTCCACAGAAGCCTACCACGTTCGGATGCTCAGCAACCGAGTTTGCAGGTTTCTACAAGAAGTCTGCAGGGGATCCTACAGGAAACTCAGGGGTTTCTACAGGAAGTCTGTGCAATTCTACAGGATGTTTGGCCGTGGAAGTTTTGGGAGATGGTGGAGTGTTGGAGTGGTGTGGGAGGATAGGTGAGATGGAGATGGAGCTGGTGATGGCTCAGGAGCAGAGGAATCAGATGGAGGAAGAGTGCATGCAGTGGTTTGATGGTTGGAAGGATGGGATCAACGAAAGTTTAAGTAGATGGAGCTATGTGAGAAATGGGAGAGCTGGAAGGTAAATGAGCTGGACAGAGGCCGAGTAGGGCTTGAGGAGAGATCAAGAAGAAGAAGAAGGAAATGGAATGATAAGGAGCAGCGTAAATGAAACAAATGACTTATGCACCAAAAACGAGAAATTCATTAACCTATGATAACTGTGCCATGAAACCTATGAGCAGCAATGGAAAACCAAGAAATGAAACTTATGCGTGGGAGTGGAATGTAGAAGTATGGTTCAATATCAAGAGTGCATGGATGGATCTTCAACGAAAATGTCTATGTTGCAGCTTGCATGGAAGTGAGAAGAACTGCGTTTCTTTTTGGTGGTTGGTTATGGACTGCACCCCAATCCCTAACAGAGATGGCAGTGAGCCTTAACAACCTTTTGCTGGAGCTCCAATAATTTATAACTATCCTCCTATCGAATCTAAGCAACTGAAAGCAAATCACCATAAACTAATCCTATCTCAACTCATGAAAAAGACTAAATTAACAGACTGTAAAATCAAATTGCATGTCAAAGTAAACAAACTCAAAGTGCTGGAACGAAATGCAAATAACATTACAACACCGAGGAGATATATTGCTCTCAGGTTGGGCCCTAACCTGAGAGCTATAGCTCCCTTAGAAACTCAGAATGAGATCAAAATCTTCCTGCCTTTATTCATAAACGGAAGTCTGATGACATGCCAAAATTGGCTTACAAAAGGAACAAAAACCGAGCTGTAGCTCGTACTTCCAAATTACAAGAGTAATACAAAAGTTCAAAAAGCTTCTATCCAAGGCTACGGCCTCAGTATTTATGCAAAATGATCATCCAACATGTGTCCTTGATTTGTGGAGCTCGGCTGTCCAACTGAAGTTTAAACTGTTGATCCTGTAGGGCCGTCATAACTGTTGTTCCTGTAGAACAGTTATAACTGTTGTTCCTGTAGAACAGTTGGCTACTTCTAAGCTCGGTGGGGAGATGGATTGGAGCTCGGAGCTATGTTGGGAATCACGAGGAAGGTCTCCAAGACCGTGGACATCCTCTCCTAAAAACCAGCAGTGCCACCTCATTGTCTCCTTGTCTCCTTTCTCGTGGTTTTTTTCTCCCTTTTAATGCCAAAAACCTGAAAGCATCATGCATTAGTCACGTAGATAGAATGCCTACCCTTCTTCCTACAAACAACACGAATAAACCAAGAAATGAATGCATAAGCAATAAAAAATGAATGGTTTGAGCAGAGCAAGTAGGCCGAATGAGCCCAAATTGTACCAAAAATTGGGGCTCATCCTGTAGCATGCTTACAACCAAGCTAAACATTCTTCTACACAGAGATCTCCTTTTGAGACCTATTTTGGTTTCACACCAAGGTCTCCCTTGGATTTTCTCTTTGGTAAAGACATAACAGTTGATGGATACAGTGATGTGGACAAGGCAACCAAGTTTATTAAACAAATCTGAGAGATTCACCAGGTAGTACAGGAACAACTGGAAAAGAGCCAAGCCAAATACAAGGCAAGGCATGAAAAGCATTGGATGGAGCATAGTTTCCAAGTTGGTGATTAAGTCTGGCTATATATCAGCAAAGAAAGAATGCAAGGTGAAGGTAAAAATCTAAAGCCAATAAGGTATGGACCTTTCAAGATACTTGAGAAAATTGGTGAGAATGCTTTTCGCCTTGATTTACTAGCTTACATGCACATCTACTCAGTCGCTAATGCAGATAGCTTGAGGCTATTTGAACCTTCATTAATTGAAGATCTCGAAGAGCATAGTCAGTTACCTTCTATTGATGATCTGTTACCTGAATATCTTAATGAATTATAGGAAGACATAGTTCTAGATAGGAAGGTGAGGACGACGCACAGGGGAAATGTTGAGTACCTCAAGATTGAACTCGAGGGTTCAAAGCCAAGCAGTGCAAAGTGGAGAGAGATTGGACAAGTGAGACAGTTATACACTCACTTAGTCGATGCTTGAAAACCAACTTTTGGTGGTCCAAAAGCTTTTTAAGTGGGAAGGACGTGATCCGAATTGGATCCTTAAACTCTCTTAAAGTTACTCGAACTCTGTAAAAACTCATGCCAAAGTTCAAAGTCTTATAGATGTCGAGCTTATCAGAAATAACCTCTAAACGATGGCAATTTGTGGTTAGCACGGAGCAACGAGGACCCTCGGTCAAGCGCAGAGACCGTTGGCCCATGGTAACCGCGCGTTAGCACAAAATTGACAAATGGGAGATCAAATCCCGAAACAGAGGTAGTTTCTGATAAGTGATTAGCACGCGCTAATCGCATATCGCAGGGCATCCCCCTCAGTGAAGGAAAGCCCCCAAGCACTCGATCACAAGGAAAGCATAAAACCGTATGGAAATCTCTGATTCCGTCAGAAGGCGGGTCCAGCGCTAAAACCAGTAGGATATCGGAAGGACTACAAGTGATAAGCAGGTTCAACTGAATCTTGCCCGATGCCATACACTGGGTGACACGCGTCTGGCAGATGAGAGAGAAAACCGCTCACACCGGACGGGGAAAGGTCATGCTACTTACCCGCCCGATATGAATGGAGACCGTAGGATCTGGAGGCTCCAGATCAACGGTGGAGAAATGATCCGATGTATGACCGGATTCGATGGGGAAATAGGCCGAGTCACATGAGATTTGAGGTCTGGTATGACCAATGAGTTAGCAGAGGAATCAGTTTCGTGAGCAATCTTGGAGCAACGGTAATAACGACCGTTCAAAGAGAATTGACACTCGGTTCGCAAGGAAAAAGGTGGCCAGCTCCCTATGATGCAAAGCAGGGGAATTCAAGCAGATAGAGGCAGGAGATCCAGGGAGCTGGGAAGCGGAAATGAACAGTCAGGGAGCAGATTGGCTTTAAGCCACGAACAGGCGAGAGAGAAGCAGACAAAAAGAGTGAAACAGAAAGGCGAGAGGCGAGAGAGAAGCAAATTGTAGAGAGCAGAGAAGCCAAGCTGACCTGCAGAGCAAAGGCAGCATCGAGCAGATAGAGATAGAGAGAGTCCGAGAGTCTGTGAACTCCAAAGAAGGCTTGAGAGGTTCAAGCAACTCTTTTGTGTATACGTGTCAGGTATTGAGTACTAGATTGGACTCATACCACCGAGACCAGTTGAGGTCGAGATTTAGTAAGGGGAATCTGTGTACTCTAGAGACTTGGGGGATCCAAGTACAATCCTACTAATCATCATCTGTTAAGTGAGACTCAAATTGATCTCATTGTTGTAAAACCTCTGCTTTTAAGACACAATAGAATGACCACCACTGAAGGCTGGACCAAGAGACGTAGCCCAGGAGGATTGGGTGAACTCCTTATTAAACTTGTTGTGTTTTATGTGTTTTCTTACTGTGTTTCTCTTATTGTTTCAGTGTCTATGTATTTCGCAATCTTATTGATCCATTGCATAAAATAACATAGGCACACTCCAACACTTGAGTCTGTAATACCTTCATTAATTCTCGAGGTCATTATCAGGTGATTTCAGATCATGAGTCCATGGGCCAACATCTTTGGCAACCAACCATAGTTTCTTACAAATTGAGGCATGGGAGTAACACCATGGATGACATAAATGCTTTACAAAATAAAACACAAACTACATATTTCAAGTTGCCTATTATTTCTAATAATGTCCCCAAAAATTTTCTTAACTGTACATTTTAGTAAACTAATCTTTCATAAAAAAATTCACTTTGTTGTTAACTCCACTATCACCATTATTTTATTAACAAACATTTCACCAAACAACTATATCATCCATTAATAAATACTTTATAAATAATTTTTAATTAACTAACTCATTAACTTTCATAGTCACTAAACAAACTTAAAAATACCAACTATCATTAAAACCACTCCTATACACCAATACATGCAACAACATGTTATCGCTCCAAAAATAACTTATACTAACAATTCACTAAACACGTTGCCTCCACTGGCCAAAGTCTTTTTTAATAAATATACACTGTATCATATTCAAACAATTTTCATATTATATATAACAAAACAATGTATAATTTTTTTTATATAAAATATAAATATTATTAAATCAAACAATGTAAAAATAAAAATCTGTTAAGACAAACCTAATTAAATTTATTTAACTCTTTGCCTTTTGTTTATGGTCACACATTGTTATTATACATTGGAATAGAGATGACTAAAGCACATTCTAGATGAATCTTTTATGATTACAACTTTTTCCAATCATTCTATCAATAATTTTACATTTATAATTATCTAGTTTAATTATTATTTTAACAATATAACCCTGGGAGGGTTTAATGAAACTTATCCTCATACTCCCAATATGGCAAAGGTTTGAACTACCAAATTTTATTAAAAAGGTGCGCTGAACCAACAAATTTTATTAAAAAAAAAAAGCTGAATCACACCGTACAAACAGCAATTACGAGATGTGATAGAGTCAGCTGCTGATTGGGACTGTGCTCGGTAGGCTATTACCCATTATGAATGATTGGAAAAGTTTTAACGCCCTTTCAGGTTGGAAAAGTGGAACTTCATGCCCAGACCCTCTTACTGTTGCGAAGGTAAGCCCTTCGTATCCTTCCGTCCATCCTCCAACCGTCTATTAATCAATAGCCAAAAAATAATTAGCAAAATCTTTGAAAGTGATGAGAGCAATGAAAGTGGAGAGAGAAATGAGATTAGAATTTTGTTAAGAAAATGCCCACCTGATTATCGACATACCATGGATACCATGGAATTGTAATGGGAAGACTCAGTTGATTGATTGACATCCTGGTTCCAGTAACTGGAACTGCAGAGTCAACGTCGCCGCTGTACATGAAAAGACCAACGATTCCAATTAACAAATCTGCTCTCTGAATTTAAAAGTAAAGATGTAAACTGCATTCTCTTGAAAATCAATCCCTATTTAACTTGGATGAACTCATTGGCAATAAAAAAAACGATTATGCTGGAGAGCAATAAAAATCTGGATGGAAGATGTTTGTGCGTTTAATGGAGAATATCTGGATTTATTTATGAGTATTAATCACTATTCACTATAGTAAGTCAGAGTAAGTCAATGAAAATATGGATGGAAGATATTTGTGCGTTTAATGGAGAATATCTGGATTTATTTATGAGTATTAATCACTATTTACTATAGTAAGTCAGAGTAAGTCAATGATTATATTGAATGGTTCATGATTTTTATTTTTGTTGGTTAAATTTGGTTTAAAAATAGATTAATATTTAATAGACAAGATGATATGATTAAATGGTTCAGTGTCTTTTTATTTTTGTTTATTAAATTTGGTTTAAAAATAGATTAATATTTCATAGACAAGATGAGAAAATAGCCAATGACATATTAATTATTATAAGTAAGTTAATGATTGGTTAATTTATTAATTTTAATCTATTCAATATTAGATTAATAAATATATTTTGTGTTTGTTAAGGGATTTGAGTGGGAATATCTAACTCCTACTTGTTTCTAGTTGTGATTCTTTCTATGTAGGGAGTCTATTCCTAGTAGTTAGGATCCATTTCTTAGTTTGGTGTGTGGTTGAGAGATTTCCTCAACCAATAGATTGTGTGTCTAAAATAGTCTCCCTATCTTAAAACAACACTTTGTATATATGTAATTGTATTTGATTAATAATTTGAATCTGAATTCTCAGTTTTTAAGTTTGAGTTCATCAGAAATTACATTAAGTTTGATCTATAACTTAAAAAACAATGATTCACGAGCATCTAAACTATAAAAATTACAAAATTACTAGGAATCGCTCTCTAAAATAACTTAACAATACACTCATCACCTTCTATTTAAAGCCTAATAAATCTATTAAACGAAAAAATAATACATATCTCATTAATTTACTAAATAATGCAAAATAATTTTAACATAATAAATACCTGTAAACCCAAATCCTAAGACCTGCCGCAATAAGCTCTTTGTATATGGGAAGAACAGAGAAGGCTGAATCCGCCCAGGAATTGAGAATGCTTCCACTACCATTCATGAAGGAAACTCAACGGTCATTTATATCGATTTGCTGAAGGATCAATCAATTCAACTCGACCAAAATGAAAAAGTAGATGCCACACTATATTAAACACACCTGCAGCCAGTCCAATTGTAGGGAATATGCGTAGTATTAGCATGAAGTGCCTCCTGCACATCAGGGCGATTATAATATATCTCTGCATAGTTTTCAATGCAGGGGTCGTAGCCAGCTATCCTTCTCGTGAACTGTCAAAGAACCAGATAAGAGTCATATAATTTTAGACATCATTACTTAAATTCACAAGACGTAGACTAATAGTTTCATGATTTGTACCCATTTTGTCAATCTGGCGACCCTCACAGTCCCTCCCGATTGCGGGCATGGTGGGGTATAAATATCATGGGAATCTATGTTACCCATTTCATTAATGGCATCGTTAAGGTAATTATTACAGGCCGTTGAAAAATTCTCTTGCTTAAAATTGCAGTTGTTCATAATGTTATTATAAGTAGTATCCGATATCAAAGCATGAGACCACCAGTACTGAATACTGCCAACGGTGTCATAGTAATTGTCCGTCACTGGATTTCCCACCTAGTGCACAGTATAAAATAAAATAAGAAGTCAATAATAATTGCCTTTAAATTAATCCGAGTCTTGAAACAATATCTATTATTCACCATACTCAATAAAAGTTTAAAATGCCGATACTCACCATAAAGCCCTTGAGATTTATGCAGGGATTAGAATTTCCTTTGTTGTATTCATAGACTTTCTTCGCTAGCTGCGGAACATAGTGCCCTGCGTTCACAATTAAATTTAGACGGCTTCAATTTACATGTTTGAATTTAAGATTTATAGATTTTCACTTTGTGTCCAGAGCAGTTCTCAAGGGTATATAGTTTTATTTATTTAGAATTAGATCACAAAAATTGTAGAGACCAAATCCCACAAATAACTATTAGACCACACTGTCAAGACTTACCAATTAGCATATATTGCCCAGTTTCCAACTGTATATATACTAACCTGCATATTCAGATATTTCGAGCTCTATATATACTGACCTGCGTAGCTCTCTCCGCATATGTAAAATTCTCGATACTTGTATTGAGGGAATCTCTGGAACCAGTTGATAAGAAAGGCCAACGAATCCTCAGCTACCATGTCCGACAAAGAGTGTCAGTATTGTAATATTAACATGTGGGTAGCACTGAGATAAAATATTAATATTAAAGTGTATGTAGTAGGTACCAGTGCGGTTGTCCCCATTATCCAACAAGTTGGTGGAGGTATTTGTGTATGAGAATCCCACTCCAACAGGAGATTCCAGAAAAAGCAAGTTTGCATCTGCGATCGTGATCATAAGCCGGAATAGTACTAATTTTCTCAGTAATCAATAAAGAGATTGGATATCTTAATTAAAACATCATGTTTTTGACATGGAATTGTGGAAAAATTAACTCACATTTGTTCCAAGAATACGGATTTAAATACAGTGAAGAAGCGTTTTTATGAATCCGGAAAGGTCCTACTTCCTCCGATTCTCCATATGCTATTGAAGAGCATCCTGGACCTGCAACTCATGCATTAAACAATTATCAACTTGATGTTACTGAACAACATCCTGGACCTGCAATCCCAGGCATTAAACAATAGTCAACTTTATAGTTGAGGAAGTTAATTTTTTCCCAATCCAAATCAACCTCCATAAATGGTTGATTATCTATAATTAAATTAATGAAAGCTGAAACGTCCATTTTCTCTGAAAGCTGAAACGTCCATTTTCTCAACCTCCTACAGAGAAAACTCCTCCAGAAATGGCTGATTATCTGTAATTAAATTGATGAAAGCTGAAAACGTCATTTTTCTCAGATTAGACAGACAAAAGATTCATTTTAAGAATTCCTATTCAAGACTAGGATATTTGCTATAATTCTGAACAAGTTAGCCCGAAATCTATAAGACAAAACAATAAATAAATGAGAAAGGAAAAAAAACAAAGATAAATTAAAGGAACATCTTCACTCTTAACCCACCTCCCACTCTATGCGTATAAGTTGTAACTTTTATCAAATTTTAATCAGAACTGCAATCTCAATTCTCAATTCTGTGATCAGTGAATTACCGGTCACCAATATTGTGAAGTCCCAGGTTTTTGGGTTAATGTTAAAAATATGCACTATACATGTGTATTTTTTTAAATGGTTTGAATATAATTAAATTTTATATTTGGAAGTATTTAGAAAATATAATAAATATAAATAAATTTTAAACATCAATATAAATAAAATTTCAAACATTAATATAAATAAAATTCAAACCATTAACTTCACTCATGTCTTTTTCATTTTACTCATTTTTTTTTAATTTTTCAAATTATTTAATTAATCTGAATAAAAAGACCATCTTCACTTAAACCCATCTGAACCTACAAAAATAAATAAAACATCGTATCTTTTTCATATTTTCAAATTATTCAATTACCCCCACATAAAAAAAGTCCATCTTAACTTACAAAAATATATAAAACACATAAAAAAGTTCATCTTAACCTACAAAAATATATAGGTATAGATTTGAAGTTCAATCTACAAAATTTTGAAGAATACTTGTCTATGGCATTTGAAAGTATGATAATACTTGTCTATGGCATTTGAAAGTATGATAGGGCCGTTAATATCTATTCTACTCAATTCCCTGTAACAAAAGACATCAATTCACCCTGTAACAAAAGACATCAATTCAATTGCATTGGGTGATTTCAATTGCATTGGGTACAAATTAAGTTTGAGATTGATAAAGGTTTGGGCTGTACATAGTCGTTAGTTTTTCGAACATAAAAAGAAAGTAGTCGACTCTGCGCACAATCTCACTTCATATATCTTTAGGAGTCAGCAAATTATAAAAATAAAATATTTCACCCAACCTGATACAAATTCTACAGAGAAGTTCTGGACTAAATATGTGGATCTGAACATTATACAAACCTCCATTCAGCCACAGTACAAGAGGTAAATTGGATGAATTTTGACGATTGGCCTCGGTTAACCAATAGAAGAGAGCCCTGCCTTCCGTCTGATTGACTGTAACATAGCCGGCGTATTGATCGAATGAGACAGGGGGCTGGCCTGGGAGACTACTTATTTTGTCTGCCGCCTGGTCACTTCTGGTCACGTGCGGCACCGAAAGTAGCAAAATCGTCAGCATCCATAACGAGGTCCACATTGCTATTTGATCAGAGTTGGGTACTGGGGCTCACAGACAGAAGCGATTCTGCAATGGATCCCCGAAAATCAAAAGCGTTTTAGAATGTGAACGATAGATCCGCATAACGTTTTGCAATTATATATATATATAGAGGTGAATGCAAAATTCAGCCATGTGGCGTACGTCGCTGGGCTTTCAGTGAACGAAATACAACCCACGGGTGTCACATCCTGAATGGAGTCAATG
Organism: Pinus tabuliformis; assembly: GCA_031772625.1. Taxonomy (NCBI): domain Eukaryota; kingdom Viridiplantae; phylum Streptophyta; class Pinopsida; order Pinales; family Pinaceae; genus Pinus; species Pinus tabuliformis. Next base: position 191,835,424 of record CM062814.1, on the reverse strand, counting down.
ATGGCTGTCTATATTATATAGACGACAGGTTTTTGTTGTTGTGTTTTTCTTAGATAATAAACTATAAACTTATTTGCCCTCGCAACGTCCTCACCCCAATCTCGTTCTGAATATTATTTACACCGTTTTGTCCTACTCTGGTATTTTGTGGAGAGTCGAGGTGTCTAGAATAGTTGATGATGGTAGGTGACATAATTTTATTTTAAATATATTTAATTTTAAATTATTATATCATAATTTTAAATTATGATAGGTAGATATTGTTGGTAAGATAGAAAAGTTAATTAGATTTGTTTTAGTTTTGTACTTATCACATATCAAAAGCGAGGTATCAAATCTTTTACGATGTAACTCTCTTTTTATAAGTGTAAAATTGGATGAAAGATTTATACTTCGAATTTAAATCCTTGATAGATCGGAAGTTAAGGTCGGGCTTTTAATTATTTTGTTTTTTTTTTAATTTTAATTTTAATTATTTAATTTTTATTTTTATTTGTTTTTTTAACTAATTTGAATGAGACATTACAACATCTTTTTTATAGAGTACTTATGGGTGCAATTAACATACATCCATTTTAATTGTAAACCTTTTTTTTGAATGTAAAACTTGAAAATTTTGATCTCTACAAATCAAGTGTTCATATGAATCTAGACTCACATATATATATATATAGCATTGGTAAAACTATGGGATGTAGCTCAAAAACTGGAAAGGATAAAATTTATTTTAATAATTTTTAATTTTTAATTTTAATTTTTTAATTTTTTTTTAATTTCAATTATTAATTTTTTTGTTTTTTTAATGTGATTTGATTAAATCGAAATGTTTACATAACAAGGTATGACAAGGTGGTTACAACAAGATAATTACAATATATCTTCCATGATGGGTTGGAAAATGCTTCTAGTGGCAATAATATTTTTTGTTTTTTGGATTTTTTTTAAAGCTCTTATTTTTACATTTATTTTTCTTAATAAGAAAAAGATGAATAGTAATTGAAGTGATATCTAGTATTTTATAATATTAACATCAAATATTTTTAAAAATATATATAATATTTTTAGGTAATTTAATCCTTATTAAAAATATTAATGATTTTTGAGATAATTATTTATGTTTAAATTATTTTTGATATTGAAATAACATCTAAAATTATTTTTAATTTATTAAAAAAAGATCAAAATCAAGATACTTAAACTTATATAATAAAATTAAAAGTCTATTTCTTTAAGTATGAACCAACATCCATTTTTTTAAAACGATAATTGATACCTATATTACGATCAATCAAAATATATATATTTTAATTAAGTTGATAGGCTTTTTATAGTAAGGTTCCTCCTCACGACACTATAGCATATCCATCGGCCTTTAAAGAATATACCATTGCAATGATGTGATTGGCCATGGGCCTCTAATCTGTGATTTGTTTCGCCTAAGGTTCTTTACCTCCTAATAACCACGTGCCAGCCACATGGCGGAGTGTGACATCATGACTGTGGAAAGGACGTTACGTCATAAAGCCAGCGAGCGGTGCCTTCCGAGGCTAAGCCCTTTAGCTTAGGATAGGGGGTCAATTCTTTAGAATATTGCACTACAAATTGTTCCAATTTGTAATGCATGGGACCACATCACGCACACCTGGACCTTTACAATATCGCAAAATCACAATTGGCAATTTCACAATGTAGCATTTGGTTGCAGTCCCAAAACTTGTGATCTTTGATGAGTGATGTGGCCTGATCTATGTGGAGAGGAAATGAGTGAAGCCCCAAAGTGGAGTCCTCTCTATTAGTGATTTCCAATCGGAGGTGTAACCTTGGTTCACGACATGTCGATTCGCCAATTCCCAATCATCGATCACCTTTTGCGTTTGGGCCTTGATCATGTGGCTCTTCATGTGACTGTAGTCTAGCCCCTATATCAGAGCCCATCAATCGGAGGTTATGAATTGGATGTTTCGCTTCAATGCACAATACACCTCAACCTGCAACCATTGATCTCGCATATGTGACCCATCTCTACCACGTATCTTCCACATGTCACCTTTTGAATATTGCCACGTGCCGCCCTTTCTTCCTTTGAACTCTTTGTGACCGTGGTGCTAGCCCCCAAATCAGAGCCCTCTCTATGGGTGATTTCAAATTAGAGGTGTAACCTTAGTGCATGGCACGTCAATTCGTCAATTGTCGATCATCGATCGCCTTCTACGTTTGGGCCTTGGTCCTATGGCTCTTCACGTGACCACATTCTAGCCCATGTATCAAAGCCCTTCAATCAAAGGTTTCACTTCGATGCAAAATACGACTCAACCTTTGATCGTTGATCTCCCATACGTGACGCCATCACTGCCACGTATCTGTCACGTGTCACCTTTTGAATAATGCCACGTGCTGCCCTTTTCTGGCCTGTTGTGAGCCTTGAAATTGTCGAATCCCCTGCCACGTGTCAAATTTTTTGGCACGTTGTGATGACGTCAGCCTCCCTGTGTCACTTGTCACAACGAATTGTCGGCTACAATGTGTCCCTTAACGCATCAAGTCATTGTTAGCCACATGTCTCTTGTTAGATCCAGTGTTTTTGTTGCCATGTGTCCCTTTGGAAGGAGAGATAAAGGCTTGAGCATATTTGTCTTTTGCAGAAAAAATGCATCCATCTCTACCACGTATCTTCCACATGTCACCTTTTGAATAATGCCATGAGTCACCCTTGATTCCTTTGAACTCTTTGTGACCATGGTGCTAGCCCCCAAATCGGAGCCCTCTCTATCGGTGATTTCCAATCAAAGGTGTAACCTTTGTGCATGACATGCCAATTCACCGATCGTCGATCAACTTCTACATTTGGGCCTTGGTCCTATGGTTTTTCACATGACCGCAGTCTAGCCCCTGTATCGAAGCCCTTCAATCAGAGGTTATCAATCGGAGGTTTCACTTCGATGCACAATACGACTCAACCTTTGATCGTTGATCTCCCATATGTGACACCATCACTGCCACATATATGCCATGTGTCACCTTTTGAATAATCCCATGTGCTGCACTTTTTTTTCTTGTTGTAAGACTTGAAAATGTTGAATTTTTCTGCCATGTGTCAACCTTGTTGGCACGTCGTGATGACTTCAACCTCTTTGTGTCACTTGTTGCAACCGATTTATTAGCTACAACATGTCCCTTAACACATCCAATCATTGATGGTCGCGTGTCTCTTATCAGATCCAGCCTTTTTGCTACCTTTGAAAGGAGAGAGATAAGGCTTGAGCTTCTTTGGTTTTTGCACATAAATCCTTTCTTAAGTTTTTATCGTCCATCCCAATCCTTCAACGCCACCGGCCCATTACCAGCTATTTTGTCGCATATCACAACTCGTAATATCTGCACTTTTAAGATGTGGTGCATTATCAAAAAGTTCTGCTTGAGAGCTAAAGCAATGTTCTCTTGAATTCTTTTTCATACCTCTAGAGGGTCTAAATATTGGAATGAATAGCAATATTTGAAGTCACAAGTAAGAACTTGAAATAACAAGGCATTTGGAGGCCGACAAGAATCGCTAGATATCTGAATCAGATAAGGTAGTGACACCTCAGACCTGTGGGACCTTCTTGTTGGTCTATTGGTTAGAGGAACCTCTTTATAATAGAGTTATATCAGACTAATAACATCACGGAAATTATTTTCGAAATTTCTGATACATGTAGAATTGGTCCTCTATAATAATAAACAAATATTTAAATTATGAATCTTCGAACTGTCCTATCAAGATCCAACCACTAATATGTAACCCTGCTTTTTTTATCATACCAAACGCAAATGTGAAATCACATCCACCCCTTATCATAGCTTTTGGAATACGACCTTTGATAAGATCCATTGTCTATGCACGTATCTTACTCTTGTTGTCTATTTTATTCATTAATTATCATTGGTTAGCTGATTATGTGCATTTACTATCATTTTATTCTCCCTCGTATGAAGATCACATGTTTTATGCCCTTTTACAGAGGAAAATTACTATGATCGATCGACATTTTTTCCCAGAGATTTCCAAAATATTTCTTCTAGTGTCAAGGTTTCAATGCCCAAAAAACTTCGATAGATATTTAATCAATATGCGGCCACATATTTTTAACGATTGCAACTTAAAACCTCTACACGCATCTTGGTCTTAATGGCTACATTATTCATTAATCTTATTAATGGACCGACCATGTGCATTTATTTTCACTTTATTCTTGCTCGCATGAATTTGATATGTTTTATGTCCTTGACACTTCATTATATGTGTTTATTCAAATGAGCCACATTGATATGTTGGATCAAACTTTCGACTTACAAAATTTCAAAATGGATTCCGAAAATTTCATGTATATTTAATCAATATGTCACATTTTCCTTTGATTAAGGTTTGAAACTTATCGGGACATCCTGGCATCAAGGACCGTTCTATTCAATAATATAATTAATGGCCCACCTATGTGCATTTATTCTCACTTTACTCTCGCTCGAATGAAATCTTCGTCATTGTCTCTGTCACTAGTAACCCTGCGACCTCTGCCACATGTCCTGATTCTAATTTATTACTCCCTCTGCTTCCCTGGTAGATGGGCATGTGCTCTATTTAGCCTCTTCACGTCACACTATTCTGCTCATTTTTTGAGTTGCATTTTATGTTGCTGTTGTTGTGCTATTGTTGGTATCTTGTTGTTGCTACTACACGTCGTGTTGTTGCCTTCAACTAGATAACTGACCTAGAATTTCAATAACAAACAGGTGAGAATCAAGAACCTGCTAACCATATCATATTTTTCACTCAAATGGAAAGGATCAATGTTTTCATACTGTGTATATAGATTAGCATGCTATGTCCCTTGTCACAGTGTACAACACACCCACTTGTAGAGTTTCTGAAACACCATATATAGACAGCCAAGTTTATATTCTTAAACATTTCAATTTTCCTTTCCCCTTACCTTTGACTATTGGTAATTATCTAAATTGAAAATATTTCTTCTTTCATTTGGCTCCAATTATGGCAATCCTATGAACAACCGTGCTCGATGCTTTATTTCCGCTTCTCTTCCAATGTTGACAACATTTTGTGACATTTCACCTTTCAGGAAATCTTATTTCCTTGTCATCATGGAAGTTGCCTTGATAGCAAACTCCATCACTTTGGTTCTCATTGGCTCTACAATGATCCAACCATCACTCCAAATCGTTAAACTTGACCTTCTTGCTTCCAAAAAGACATTATGTCAATGCTACCGCATTTCCCTCTCTGACGATACCTCTCAACACATAACTTTTCTTTTGTTTGCTTACAATGGCCATGTCGTCTCTGGTGCCCTCTTGTTGGGCTCGATTATCATTGTCAAAGAATTCAGTTACACTTTCTTTCAAAAGTACGCATATGTTCACTCTTCACCATATTCTTGGTGTTTTTTTGTTCCTTCCCTCTCTTTGCCACTGTCACTCTGACTAATGTCGTGTTGCTTTTCTCTTTCTTTCCTTCTTTTCAGGACTCTGTAAATTATTGAACCGCGAGTTCTTGAACGTCATGAAAATTTGATTGGGGACTCGGACCTTCTTCAAATTGTACAAATGTCGACATACCAACATGTCTCTTCAACGTCACACGCCCCTGCCTCATCTACTATTGCTTCAACACAAGATTATGCATCATCATCAACTCAGTTGTCCTCCGCTCTGCCTGCTTCCATTCAATTCATGGCGTTAAGACCCTATCATAAACAATGGCTGATCCAGGGTAGGGTACTTGGAAAAACATCTGTTCACTCCTACAACAATGCTCAAGGCTCTGGAAAGGTCTTTGGATTTGACGTTGTTGATTTTTCCAATGATACAATCCATCTCTCTGCCTTTTGTGATCTGGCAAATTCCTTGCATGACCTTGTCCAAATTGGGAATCTTTACATGGTTTCAAATGGCATTGTGAAACCAACAAACATAAATTACAACCATCTAGATGGAAAATGGGAAGTCTCCCTCTCTGCAACTTCCACTGTTGAACCTTCCTTGGATGATGTTCTGGCAATCCCTTTCCACCATTTCCATTTTAAATCTATAGATGAAATCAAATCTGTAAACCTCAGCTCAATTGTCGACATCATTGGGATTGTCAAGTCCACTTCTCCAACTTCCACCATTCGTTGAAGAGATGGCTCTGAAACACCTAGTAAAACACTTAGCTTGGAAGACATGTTTGGCTATAGCATCGACATCACCTTATGGGGCAAGCATTGCCACCCTTTGGAAAGGAACTTTTTAAACTCGCCTCTTCTAGTGCTTCGATCATGCTTGCAATAAAAGGGGGTCGCATAGCCGAATTTAATGGAAGGACTGTTGGGACTATCTTGACCACTAGCCTCATGCTAGATCGTGTCATTCAATAGACTGAACAACTACAATCATGGTTTCGGCAAAGAGGCCTCTTGGCCTCTTCACCATCATTAAGTAGAAAATTCTTGGGGCCTTCCAAAAGGGTCCACCCACAACGTACAATTGTTGACCTCATAGACTCACATCCCGCCAGAAAACCAACATGGTTCTTTGTTTGTGGAACCATCACCTCTATTGACATGCAATATTTCTACTTCCTTGCATGCCCTCTCTCATCTGATGGCATGAAATGCATGAAAAAAGTTATCAACCACTCAAATGGAATGTGGCACTGCACAAAATGTGATAAGGCCTTCCTGGAGTGTGGCTATCGGCATGTGATGAAATTTTGAATGCATGAGCACACAGGCTTACTGGAAAATGTCATTGCATTTGATAACGTTGCAACTAAACTCATGGGCGTCCAAGAAAAATACTTGTTCATACTCTCTAGTGCTCCTTGTGTTATCCACGAGCTTCGTGCAAGGGTTTCATGTTTTCCTTTCCTCTTCACACTATTTGTGAAAACAGATATCTTCAATGGTGTGGACCGTTTGAAGTTTGTGCTAATCAATTTAGAGGAAATCACCTATAGCTTTGAATGTTTCATTCTCCTCCAGGAAATCAAAAAAATTTCTACTACTTCAGTTGTTTAGTGTCTTTGAAAGTTGATTTCATTTCTCCATGCCACCCTGAAGTGTAAATAATAACTTCTATATGTTTTTTCTTTCATTGTCAATTCATCCCTTGTCGACTCCCTTCTTTTTGTTCACTTCATCATTGCACTTCTCTTCTTTATGTATATACACCTATGATACATGTTGCAGCTTCCACCTTTGCATAATTTTCCATCTTTTACTTTTACTTATAGTATAATATATGTTTTTTTCCTTCTTCCTTCTAAAAAAAAAATAGAATAGTTACATCCTTTATATTGTTCTTTGTGCATCTAAATAAAAACACTCTCTTCTTAAAAAGGGTTTTCATTTGCTTGCCTTAAATCTACTTGGTAAATGAATGATAGATATTTATCAAACACCACAAAAATACTTCACTGAAATAACATTGATTCTAATCTCATTCTACGCTCCAAAGATAGCTTTGACAAATTTTCAACAACAAAATTTGAATCGTGCAGCATTAGTACACAATATCAAAGAAACATAAACTCTGTTATAAAAGGGTTTCTCCGCCCACTAAACTTCAGCTACTTTTTCAAAAGGCACATCTACTTTATAAGCTAGAAGGAACTATTTCAAAAATATACCCACTAAAGATGTTCTTGCTTTTGGGGGTTATGTACTCTATTTTTGCGCTTAAGTCAACTCTTTCTCATCTCCTATATTCACTTGAACTTGTATCCCCATGTTTGTATCGGGATGGGCATGCCAACATCTTCTGCAAACCCCTTAAGGAATGCTCGAAAGATACTCGCTTATAAACATAATAAATATGCCTCCAACAAATAAATATGGATCAAATATAATGCTAATTTAAACACACAAACCTTTCCAGCTATACCCCTATCTAATGTTTATCTTCCCCAACATCCCAAAACTTCAGTTGCAAACCCATCTCCTTCAACATTCCCCCTCTGATTGTACCTACCTTCAACTTCCTCCATTCACTACCACTTCTTGCCCATATACATCGCACAGCCCACCATCAACTCATCCTCCTTGACCCTCCCATCCCCATATTTTGGTCAACCCTCCATATTTCATGAAAGGATAGATGAGCTCTCTCCTTGGCATATCTGCACCATATGCACAGAATCATACCCAAATATGAAAATAAAATTCTTACATGGCAACCTCTGTTGCTCCTGTTGTGAAACTACAAAATCCACCCACCATTGAATCTCCCTTGTGAACAACATGGACCTTGGTGACCAACTGTTTGTCCTTATTGCTCTAAAAAGAATAGAAGAAATTCTCATATCATGTGTCAACCCAATATTGCAAGTTACCCATCCCAATCTTGCAAGTCACCCATGCATGAGGTGGATAGTAGAAATATATTAGCCTTATTATTTGTTTCTTGCAAGACATCAATGCAATCGCCAACATTTTACCACGCTTGGTTTATCTGCACCATATGCACAGAAGCATACCCGAATATGAAAATAAAATTCTTACATGGCGACCTCTATTGCTTCTGTTGTGAAACTACAAAATCCACCCACCATTGAATCTCCCTTGCGAACAACATGGACCTTGGCGACCAATTGTTTGTCCTTGTTGCTCTAAAAAAAATAGAAGAAATGCTCATATCACGTGTCAACCCAATATTGCAAGTTACCCAACCCAGTCTTGCAAGTCACCTATGCACGAGGTGGATAGTAGAAATATATTGGCCATATTATTTTTTTCTTGCAAGACATCACTGCAATTGCCAACAATTTACCATGCTTGGTTTCTGAATTGGACATCGTTGTTGTTACTAGACATGGATTTGACCACAAAACATATTATTTCATTATTAGTGGCACACTTGTTCTTGCATATTTAGAGTACAAACTAGCCCATGATCCCTACTACAAGGATGTCCAGCTGGAGCAAGCTGCAATATCTACCTTTCTGAATCATCCTACCAATATGTCTTCTCTCATCCGCCACATATCCCCCTCCTCTCCTGAACCACGACATGACTTCCCTACTTTAGATGATAACATTCCTGCACACCCCACTCCAACAAACCTCCAACCATCCTCTTGTGTGTCATCACTCCCTAATTCTCATACTGAGCTTGAAGAAATACGCAACTACCTGTAGTCTCCCCATTCTAATTCCACTACTTCACTTTCCCGGCCCTGTATTTCCCCCTCCTTTATCAATAGATATACCACAAAAGGCCTCTTTTATGTGGTGTTCCCCATGCTATTTCCCACAAGGGATGCCATGATTTGTCAACCATGTCTTAGAAAAGTTGAAATGCAAGAATATGTTATTCACCTCATACGCTACTATGATAAAAATAAATTCCATCATCCAAGGTTCTCGTATTACTTGTACAACTTCCTCCATTCACTACCACTTCTTTCCCATATACATCACACACCCCACCATAAATGCATCCTCCTGGACCCTCCCTTCCCCATATTTTGATCAACCATGCACACCACCAATTTTGTGAAAGGATAGATGAGCTCTCTCCCTTGCATATCTACACCATATGCAAATAATCATACCCGAATATGGAAATAAAATTCTTACATGGCAACCTTTGTTGCTCCTGTTGTAAAACTAAAAAATCCACCCACCATTGAATCTCCCTTGCAAACAACATGGACCTTGGTGACCAACTGTTTGTCCTTGCTGCTCTAACACAAATAGAAGAAATGCTCATATCACGTGTTAGCCCAATCTTGCAAGTCACCCAACCCAATCTTACAATTCACCCATGCACGATATGGATAGTAGAAATACATTGGCCATATTATTTGTTTCTCGCAAGACATCATTGCCATCGCCAATATTTTACCATGCTTGGTTTTTGAATTGGACATCGTCATTGTTAGTAGACATGGCTCTAACCAAAAAACATATTATTTCATTATTAGCGGCACACGTGTTCTTTCATCTTTAGAGTACAAACTATCCCATGATCCCTACTACAAGGATGTACAGCTGGACCAAGATGCAATATCTGCCTTGCTGACTCATCCTACCAATATGTCTTCTCTCGACTGTCGCATATCCCCCTCCTCTCCTGAACCATGACTTGACTTCCCTACTTTAGATGATAACATTCCTACACACCCCACTCCAACAAATCTCCAACCATCCTCTTTTGTATCAGAACTCCCTAATTCCCATACCGAGCTTGGAGAAATATGCAACTACCTGTAGTCTCCCCATCCTAATTACACTACTTCACTATCTTGGCCCTCTGTTTCCCCCTTTGCTATCAATAAATATACCACAGAAGGCCTCTTTTCTATGGAATTCTCCATGCTCTTCCCCACAGGGGATGCCATGATTGGTCAACCACATCTTAGAAAAGTTGAAATGCAAGAATATGGTGTTCACCTCATATGCTACTATGATAATCATTTTTCCTAGCATCCAAGGTTTAGGTATTACTTGTACAATCTTATGTTGCGGAATCGTAGTCAAGCAATTGTTGTTGTTTTCATGAAGAGAAACATTGAATAGGGATTTCCAATGACTATTGCATACCTTCGTGCATGCCTCCATGACATGCGTGATTCCATGCTTCCTGACCAGATTATGTGCTTCAGATTAGGCCTTAGAGGGACCCGCCCATTCTGGAACAAACGTAGAGGTGAACTCACTAATATGATCATACAAATAGGTAGCCCTACTTTCTTCTTCACCCTAAGTGCAGCTGACACCAAATGGCATGGCATGCACATGGTCATGCCTAGAAGCCCCCCCCAAGATTCATCTGAACTGTCTCGATGGAAATTCAAGAATATAATCAATAATCCAAATGTTGCAATGCGGTACATTCATTGTCAATTCACAATCTTCCTCAAAGAGGTCTTGCAAAAAGGTTTACATGCAAAGGACTTCTGGTGCAGATTTTTCCCTACCATCCTTCTCCTTTTTCTTTCTTTGCCTGGATGTACAGTAATCTCACAAAAATTAATTTTTCGTCTTTCCAGGTATGAGTGGCAACATAGGGGCTTTTCACACATACAAGGTTTCCTTTGGCTCGAAAATGCACCTGATATGGACAACCTTGATTGGGATGAACAAGTCGCAATGGATAGAGCCAGGTCCTTTTTCAATGAACACATTTCTTCTTGGAATCCTCACCCTCCTGAACAACATGGACCTTATGTACACATCTCTAGAGAGAATGACCCGTGCATCCTCCCACCACCATTGATATTTTCATCCCCTCGCCTTCAGGAGTACGAGAATCTTCTTAATTGCATTGAACGGCATACAAAATTCCACCCTGCTATGGAGTTCCATGGGATTTGAATCCCACCTCCTCTTTGATCATTGATGAAAGTAGACGAAAGAAATATGTCCCCACTCATAATGATGACAGGTTAAATGTACACAACTCTGACATGTTATACATATGGAGAGAAAACATCGATTAGTAACAGATTTTGTCTCGACATGTTGTTCTCCGCTACATCATGAAATATGTATCGAAGCTAGAAACAAAATCAGAAAGTTATCGAAAAATGTTGTCACATGTCTCCCAGGCTATCCACCCCGAAAAACCTGTTGTTAATGTGTCTAAAAATTTTTAACAGAAACAATTGTTGATAGGGACATCAGCACATAGGAAACATGCCACATGCTACAAAAATTTCCCCTTTCACTTTGTATCCACTCATTTGTTTCACTCAATGTTACTCGAATTGTTTCTCAACTTGTTTCTCATGGTCTAGGTCCCCCCCTTTCCAACACTGCCCTTCATTGTAGCATACATGAATAGACCTACTTCGCTTGAAACACTAACTCTTCTTGAAGTTGCACGTTCTTGGTCCTTCTTTGCTTACCAAAAACATAACCAATGGAAATAAATAAATCCTTGCAATATTGTTCATGTCCTCCCTTCCTATTCCTCAATTCCTTCTCCTGTTGATGCATCCTACGCTTCTTTCTGTTGGAGTGAACTACTTCTATACTTCCCCTTTTGCACACTCCCATCAGACATAGGCTCCACTGATGAAGCAATCATTTTGCATTAGAAACAATATATATATGTGTGTGTTCCATGGCATGTTCATCGAGCACCTAAAACCCCCCTTTCCCCTTGCTCTGACGACACCTCCACTAATGATATTTCGAATCCCCTTGAATCCGTAGACTTTGATGAATGGTAATTCCTTTCTCAGCTACATCGTGGAAACAACATGGAAATTGATGACATCGACATGCTTGGACATCGTGACTTTGACTCTAACCACAATTGGGCCCATACTACCATCCCTCTCCCTTTGCAAGAGATAGCCATACGTTTCATAGACTTTATTCACTTATCCACCCAAATCCATTCTAGCCTGTCTCCAATTCCCCGCTCGCTCACCTCAGTATTTCCCACCCAACAAATTGCTTTCACCATTATCCTCACTCACTTTAGGACCACTTCCTCCATTCCTCCACTTTGAATGCTCATCCAAGGTACTACTGGCATGAGGAATTCTCATTTAATTGATTTCCTAAAATATACATTTCATGTTGAATCTCTTCCCAATTCAAGTGCATTGCTCCTACTCACTCCAATAGGTGTTGCAGCATTTAACATAACGGTGCTTACAATTCATTCTACCCTTTGCATTCCTTTAATGTCAATGCATCCTCTTGAGGTCCAACCACTTTTTCATCTCCAAGAAAAAAAATTTCACATCAAATACATTTTAACTAATCAAATGAGCTTTATTGGTCCTAAACTTCTTTCACACATAGATGATTGCTTAAGGGAGGTATTTCCTTTGTATCAGAATGTGCCTTTCAGCAATTGGCCTATCATACTTGTTGGTGATCTTAGGAAACTACCTCCTATGAAGGTCATCCCCATGTATGTCGTAACATCACGCGGAAATTCCCCTTGGTGCACCTTTGACACGGTCATCACACTATGTACCATCTTTTGTCAACAAGGGATGGACCCTCTTCAAATTGCATTCCACCAATTTCTCATGAATCTCAGAAATGCAACAACAACAATTAAAGACTAGAACCTTCTCATGTCAAGGGAAAATTCCTCTTTTTCAAAGGATGAGAAATACAAATTTGACAATGCAATCCACCTATATCCAATGAACCTAGCTATCAAATTGCATAACAAACAAATGCTCAAAAAATTGAACATGCCAATTGCACGATGCTACACGAAGAAAAGGAACCACCATCCTGCTGGTGCACATGAAGAAGATGAACAGTTGGATGCAAAAGTTCTTATTTGCAATGAACTACAGGTTTTCCTCACATGTAACTTGTGGGATGAAGTGGGTCTTGTAAATGGATCACTTGGAAAGTAATTTCCATTTTCTATGCAGTTGGATCAAAACCCCCTCAATTACCATCCTTTGCTATTATTGACTTCTTCCAATATAAAGGTCCACCATGGGATGCCTTCAATCCATCTTATGTTCCACTTGCCCTAATAATGTGAGGGTTTCACAGGAAAATTCCCCTTCGAATGGCATGGGGTTTTACGAAATCGCAAGGAATGACATTACCAAAGGTGAAAGTGGGAATTGGAAACATAGACCAACAAAGCTTAACATTCACTGTTATCTCTAGAGTTTGAACATTGGTTAATCTTCGCATCTCTCCACATTTTTCCTTCAACCACTACTCCTGCATGCAAGACAATGCTTACATCAGGCATAGGCAGCAAGAGGAATCCATATTAGCAGCAAAATCTTTACAACCACCTACAGTCTGATCACTACGTTTAGACCCTTTTGATTTCCTTTCAATAAGCATACTTTTCATTCAATTTCACAATAGTTGCTTTCTTTTACAAATAGTTGCTACGAAACTCAGTTAAAATTCCATAAATTTTCCCCTTTCTACAAAAAAATTATTTGTGTGCATTCGTATTTAGAAAAAAAAAAAAACGAGACTTTACAAGTTCACATTTCGCTGATTGATATGAGAATACTTTTACAACTCTGCTTGAAATCAAAATACTTTAAAAAATGCTTCACAGGGAAATAGAAACTAAAATATATGTTCTCACTTACTACCAAATCTCTTTTCATCTCTCCAAGGAGTGACTTACGACAAAAATTCACAGTGATTTTTCCAAACAACAAAAGGACTCAAAACCTACTCTGAACAAACTTTCGAAATAGTTGAGGTAAAAAATACAACACAAAAGGGGAGTATAATATGCCATGTGGGCTACTTTGATAGTGCTTATTATAATACACCGAAAAATTTTAAAAGGGATCTCACTTATGTGTTTTGGAGTTTAGATATTTTCTTATTATTATAAATAACTAATGTTATATGTATTGGAGTTTTAGTATCAGAGATTTCTAAAATAATTCTTCCAACGTCATAACTATAATATAACTCTATTATCAAAAGGTTCCTCCCACCAATAGACTACAACCACTCTATGGCTTTCCTGAAACGCCATTCCAACCAATCACGTGAGGGGAAATCTGGTTCCACCAATTAGAAGTGTCCCTTGACTAGGGTTTTAACCATCCAAAGGATAAGGTTATCCCAAAATTTCCTTTAAATTCATAGCCTCACTCCTATGCACAACAACAAGGCATTCTCTCTGATTCTTTTCATGGCTCAGCCAAGGGACCTTGACTCTGCATCACGCAATGTCTTAGACGAAGAACTCTAGAACCTTCCCGATTATAAGCTCTTTTGTTGCAAAGGCTTCTTCAACCCAGTCTTGCCGAATATGTCTCTATCTCATGAATCTCTTAGACTCCCAAACGTGCTTCATGGTTTGATGATGATACCTTTGGTTATGTAGGATGATCTATGACATTATCCCTCCTGAGATTGGGTGATACATTCTCCAATGGATTCCTGGTCACTGAGTCTTCCCTTCCCACTGGGAGGGAATCCTACCCAAGGTGGCATAGGCACTCCTGTGTTGCGTACCTACCACGGGTTTGGTGTGGACTCTTGAGAGGTTCCTACCTCGCCTACTACACGTCTACGGTTCCAAACCCTATGTTGAGCATGCAAGTAGCTCCATGGCGCTTGACGAAACCTTTGGGTGCCTCGAAAACCATCCTAAGACGCTAATACTAGGTATCTAGCTTGCTGAGAAGGCTAGGTTGGCGGTCATTTAGGCAAAGTTGTTGGCTCATCTAATCCCAAGGGAAAAATTTGCTTAACATTAATCCAATGCTTGTCATGCAACACAACTTGTAACTTGGAAAACAAAAGGCATGCAAGAAGATAAAGACCCTACTATCCAACGAGTCTTACATGTAATCTTCATATTAATAAAAGGGTATTAGAACCCACTATCTTTCAAGTTTCATCCAACCTCTGATGGCTCAACCATGACATGTAACCCGTTCTATCTCTTTCTTAATACGTTATTAGTATTTTTTATCATGTTTTTTGTTATAGTATGTGGTTTGTTATGCTACCTAATATTTGTTATCATGCGGTTTGTTATGTTGCCTAATCTTTGTTATCATATGTTTTGTTATAGCATGCGATTTTTTATGCCTCTTAGGCATCAAAATTATATGTTTACCTTTACCAGTCATTACACACATCTTTTCCTTCAATTTTTACACACACACATATAACTCATCCCCATAGGAATGTACCACATATGCAAACATAATCAACATAATGCATTCCTCCAATCCAGAACCAGTAGTGGAATTGGAGGTTTACTAACCGCAACATTCAAAATGAGACAACAAAAAACATTTGGAATATGGTTACCTCTGATGTGGAATGAATGCAATAACATAAATAAATCATTGTAATAATTGTATCAATTCCATAATATCGGAGGTTTTGATATTGTATATAATCGCAACATGCCACAGTTGCAAATTTGCACTATAATAAAGCTCCAATATGGTGCACACAAAATTACAATTAAACTCATTTTAATATCAATATCGCATCCATATTGTTGGCCATTTGAGATTATGGCACATAACAAAAGTTCTGATAAATGTATGTGATCTTAGATTAAATCCAATCTTATAATTATACCAGGTTCGCAAGTGAATCGACAATCGACGATTTGATATTGGAGGTTTCATTCAAAAGCCTCGATATCAAGGCAGGTGCGGAATTCTTATTAATCAATGTTAATACACCATATCAGGTCTGGATATCAAAGATTGGACCAAATCTGAGGTCGGAGTTTATCTCATATCACAACAAACACCTTCAAAATTATCGGTAGGATATGAATATTGGAGGAAGTTCTCTATTGCAAGTCAGAGATCGCATAGTTTCAAGTGCTAACATATAACAAAAACACTAAATCATGAACTACACACATATGATATCGTTGTTCGTCTGTATACTTAACAGATTTTGATTAAAACACATCAACGGTGATACTGATATAATCACATGCAATAACATATATGACAAACTTGAATTAAAACAAAGTTTAATTAAAACAGTACTTCAACTCAAAAACATAGCATCAACGTAAAGATAATAGTACCCAATACACATTCACTCTGATCATAAGTGAAATGAGTATGGTTCTTCTTTCTATTAAGACTTGTTTACAGATACAGTAGTAAAAACCAAAATACTTCTCGCAAAATTTCAGGACCCTTTTCTTCATAATAGTGAAGGATATTTAAAGTTTAAAAATCAAAACTCAAATATAGAAAAGTCCATAAAATGTTGCGATGGTCCAAACAAACCACGCTTTAAATAAAAATATATACTAACATTATGGTCATGTTACAACAAGTTCATCAAGATTTGGATGAAGACTGATCTGCCAATTGTTTCTGCAATTCACATATATCTGTTATCGGATTCAATTTAGATGGATGTTCAAGCCTAATGCGCATTTGTATAGTGAATAACGCATCGCTGAGTGCTAGAAGCACCTGGCTGGTTGTATTTAGAAGACACCTTAGAATCAACCATTGCCCATGTGGTTTGACTAGGAAATGCCAATGGCATTCCATGTCAGTCTTTGATAGAGCTTTTATCCACTCAGCCTTCTTCATTGATGATTCTTGCCAATATTTTGTCAGTGTTTTAACATCGGGAAACATATCTTCTGGGCACTCTGAGATTAAATTTTCCTGCAATAGGCTATTGTTGATTGATTCAATCATGTTGCTAGATATGTCCCTGGCACTATAGATGTCCATCTCCACATTTTTAAGCCTTATCTCCCATTCTTGGAAGACAATCATTTTCTGAGATTCTTCTATTTTCGATAGATTTACTAATCGGCCCTCAGAGTTGTTCTTCCAGTCAATGAAATCAGAGATTTTCTCTTCAACTTCCTTGCTATATGTCTTTAGATCGGACAACTGATTCATAAGTGCATCAATTGATTGGCACATCTCTTCAATAATGGCTAGCTTTTGGCAAAATAGAACTTGTTGATGAGAAAGTAGGTTATTCAACTCCTCTACTTCTTTCATGAATTATTTCATCTCAGGCTTAGCCTTCAGTTGCTCAATCCTACACTCTAGCTCCTATATATGGGCATCTCAACTCTTCATGTCAGATTCATATTGAATCTTCATCCTATCGAAACTGGTTTGCAATTTTGCAACTTGAGCTTTCCATTGTTGGATGATTGCTTGTTTTTCATTTTCTAAATTTTATTCAAGGTTCCTTATTCTATCATATTTCTCCCTTAGGATTTGTTGCACTTATGTGGCTTTGTCAATTGTTTCACTAGCATAGGCTCCTCCATATTGTGATAGTCTCCCAAGATCGTCAGAAGGGGTCACTTCAGCATCTTTCCACAGTACTTGAAAGGAGGTATTTGCAGGCACAAAATCCTACCTTTCTTCAGTCCTTCTCCTCTTTCTTTGTCTGCTGACTACTGCTCTTTCTTTGGGACTATAAAATATGTCCAGAGGAGGAATTTCCTCAATATTGAGAATGACCTTAGAGGTCGGAAAAATTGGGATGATTTCCAAATCATCAGTGTCCATAGTTTCTTTAGAAGCCTCAACGGTGAACGAGGTCTTCTCAGTGATTACAAGAGTCTGAGTAATTTGTGTCTACAATAGAGTTTGTTGTTTTTTAGGGTCAGTCTCTTTACGACACTGGTCCCAAATCACATCCAGAATTTCTTATGTCGTTACCTTCTCTTCCTTTGATTTGCTACCTGTCAATGTTTCAATTACATCAACTGCATCTTGACTCTAAGATGTGCTCATTCTTGTGTCTTCTTCCCTGTTCTTGTGATTTAGATTCAGAATTTCACTGGGCAAATGGAAAATCCTTTTAACCATGTATTGATGAAATTGCACTAATTCCTCAACTATGAGCCGTTTTAATGCTTCTTTTTCAACCTCTACATAATTTGAGGTCGATTGAAAGAAATCATCAAATTTATCAGGCTCATTTGTAAAATCCTTGATCTTTGCCTGTGTTGTAATATTTTTTGCAATATCATTCAGATCATACTGCCAATTTGAAATGGTTAGAAAGTTCATCAATTGGATTTCCTCCATCTCCTTAGTAGCATTTTTGAAATTCTCGAAAGTATAGAATCCAAAGAAAAACATAAAAACATGCGATGTTGTCTTCTTGCTTTCTTTCATGACCTTAGACAGGTTATTTCCCATAGTTTGGTAGTCTATTTCCCAAGCTAGGAGCTTATTGGGGACATACAGGGGTAACACATGAGGTTGTGCAAGGCTACCAAAAACTCAAACATGGGTAAATGATTCCTACCCAAACCATCTTCCAACTGATAAGAGTTCAATTTTTCCTTCAACGGAGATTCTAAGGCACTCCTCATTGAAAAAACTAGTAAAATGGAAGGACGACTCCATGGCTAATCTTGTAAAAGTCGGGTCAATATATTGACTCCCATAGAACATTATGGTAAATGTGAATAGGAAAAGGGTCTTCAATAGTCCATTCCCATCCCATGGATGGAAAATATGAAGTGAAAAAAATACAATCCATAATGTAGGAACTCATGTAGAATGAGAGAACATCAGTTTCAGAAAAATCACACTTCTTCCTATATTCTAGGATTTTGCTACTTAGGTTGTTGGACAGAATAGTTCCCTAGTCCACTACATAACTATCAGAGGCAGCTTCAATCAGGGGTACCCATTGATATGAAAACTTTTGGGTATTGACATATCCAAACAATCTACAGATCATTGCAGCAAAAAAACAATAAGGTGCATTAATAGAGGCTATAGCATACATACCCTTGTCCTCCCACTTATGCCTGTTTGGGTCTCTACTCCATCCTCGAATAACCTCAGAATTTTGTTCATTTTCCTGCATGAACTTCTCAATGAACTCTTTATCATATTTCTTCTGAGCTGATGGGAGGTGGTACATTGTAGAAAAATATTTTGCAGTGAAAGAGTCAATGATCATCTATATCTTGGTCATGAATTTCCTAGCTATGATGTTCATATGATCAATGACCCATCTAATGATATCCATATAAGGAAAGATGCTTGGTCGAGCACCATATCTATGGAGAAATGAATTGGCCACGTCACTGTATGTAATTTTTGAAATAGGAACCATATCCTCTGTTGTAACTATTCTTTGTGTGACTTTTGGCCCTTCATATTCAAAAATATTATACATGGCCTCCCAGCTAGCGACCCCAACATCAGGGGTTCATGTCATGTCAGAAAATAGCCCAGCCACTTCTGTGACCTTAGGGAGAGGAGAAACTAGCTGTTGTTGAACGATAATTTTCCTTCTGGGTTTAACTGATTGAGACATTTCTCGTGACTTATGTTTATCAAGACTAGCCCACGAGCAAAAAACACAAGAATGACCAATGCCTACACTTAGAGAAAATGATGAATTATGCATAAATCCAATACTTTTATGAGCGAAATCTTCGCGAATCGTTAATATTAATGAAAGCATTTAGAATATCGAAAACCATAAATTCACTACATTCGCCATTAATTGACACAACATGCATCCACATGGCCTTCAGCACATGTCAAATTTCATCACATCTTTTGGAATGAAACCTTCTCTTACATCTGTCAATCTCCGATTGTGATATGGCAATAGCCCTTGATTCCTTTGAACTGTTTGTGACCATCATGCTAACCCCCAAATCGGAGCCCTCTCTATTGGCCATTTCTAATCGGAGGTGTAACGTTGGTGCATGACCTTTCAATTCCCTGATTTTCAATCGTTGATCATCTTCTGCATTTGGCCCTTGGTCCCATACATCTTAACACGACCGTAGTCTAGCCCCCATATTGGAGCCCTTCAATCAGAGGTTATCAATCGCAGGTTTCACTTCGATGCAAAATATGCCTCAACCTCTGATCATTGATCTCCCATACGTGATGCCATCGCTGCCACGTATCTGCCACCTGTCACCTTGTGAGTAGTGCCACGTGTTACCCTTTTTTGGCCTACTGTGAGCCTTGAAATTGCCAAATCCACCTGCCACGTACCAACCATGTTGGCACATCGTGATGATGTCAGCATCCATGTGTCATTTCTCACAACCAATTATTGGTTTCCATGCGTCCCTTAATGCATCCAATCATTGTCTGCCACGTGTCTCTTTTCGGATCTATTGTTTTTGTAGCATGCGTCCCTTTGGGAGGAGAGATAAGAGTCTACATCTTCTTTGGTTTTTGCAAAAAAATCCTTACACCCATCCTGAAACATTAACACTAGCAACCCATTCCCGATGATTTCATCGCATATTGTAACTCGCATATCCTCATTTTTGAAATGTGGTCACTCTACCTCAATTCGAAAGATAAAGTACATGGCAACCCTTATGCATGAACCAACAGATGAGAAAACAAAGCACATTGTAACCTATCATGAAGTCGATTAGGAAGGAAGACAACTATAGGAAGAAGACTACTAACCTAGTTGGGTAACAGAGGGTATCCTTTTTAAGTAGTTGAGTGTGGCCACCATTGTAAATCACTTGTTTCTTCTAAGATCCCATAGAAGGGAAAAAACTTGTAAAAGTGATGAAATGTATAACATCACTTCTATCCCCCCACCCCTCGATCCCACTCCCAATCTGCTCTCTGGGCAGGAGTGACTTAGGAGTGGGTCGGGAGCATGCTCCTGGAAAAACAATTCACTCCCTTGATATTTCTAGATCGATTTGGGGAGCATCGCTCCCATCACTCTAGGAGAAGTCGGGGAGCGATCGCTCCCGACCGCTCCCAAGCTATGAAAAAATGCTACCGGTGGCGTGAGCGATGCCCAAAAATATTTCTTAGAAAAAAATAAATTACACAAAAAAAAGGTGTTGGTTGGGAAAAAAAGGGAGGTAAGGGAGGGAAGGGAGGGAAGGAAGGAATATAAATAAACCCTCCCTCCAATGAATTTCATTATTTTAGAAATTGTATGAGTGAGAGTGAGAGTGAGAACAAGAGAGAGTAAGGGGCAAGAGAGAGCAAGTAAGAGTGAGAGCAAGGAGCAAAGAGCATGGAGAGAGAAAGTGTCAAGGAGCTAGGAGCAAGGGGAGATTGGAGGCCAAAGAGGTAGGCTCTATTCTAGCAATTTTTTTTTATTGTTCATCACTAAATAAATAAATAAATTTTTTTCTCCCATTTCATTTTTTTGCAGATTCAAAACTTCAAATTTCAAACATCATGGTTATATTTCTTGGCATTTTATTCTTCTTGGTTCCTTTTTTGGTTATTATGGTGTTGAAGAGTAGAAAAAGAAGGGTTAAAAATGAAGAAGGGGATGAAGAAGTGGGTCATAGTGGGTTTGATGAAAAACCCACAGAGGAGGAGCTAGAGGAGAGTGAACATCAGTCTCAAAAAAATAAACAAGACCAAACTCCATTGTGGAAATATGTTAACATGCCTAAAGCAAGGAAAGGGAGTGGAACCACTAAATTTCATTGCCCCCATTGCAACAATAATTACAAAGGTTCATACACCCGTGCCAGAAATCACCTCTGCCGGAAAAGGCCATGGGATGGAGATAAACAAATAGGAATCAAATCTTGTACAAGTGTGTCAATACATAAGGGAAGAGGAGGAAGCCCAATACAAATCTAAAAAATCAAAGGGTTTGTTTGAACCAAGCTCACAATCATATGAACAAAGAACACCTTCAACATCCTCCCAAGGCAACGGATATGGAGGCACAGGGTCACCAAGTTTAATGTGTAGAAGCATATCAAATTTCCTTGATGAAGGGTGTAGGAATGATGTCGACTCAAAAGTTTGCAGGTTTCTCTATGCATGTGGGATACCATTCACTGTTCTTCGCTCACCTTATTGGCACGAAATGGTTTCTACCATAAATGATGCCCCTAAAGGATTGAAGAGCCTTGGGTATGACAAGGCTAGAACCATTGGACTTGATCATGAAAAAACAAAAATATCACATTCTTTGGGTAGAATGACAAGTTCTTGGACTAACCATGGGGTGTCCATTGTATCTGATGGATGGACAAATGTAAAAGGAAATTCATTAATAAGTGTTCTTGATGTGTCTGTTAGTGGTGCCATTTTTCTTTCATCATATGATTACTCAGACAAGTTCAAGACTGGCATCAACATTGTAGAAACATTACTTGGAACAATTGACCATATTGGGCCATCAAATGTCATCCAAGTCATCACTAATAATGCTCCTAATTTTAAGATAGAAGGAGAAATTATTGAGGATAAATACCCCAACATATTTTGGTCTGGGTGTTTGGTTCACACAATGAACCTTTTGATGCATGATATTGTTAAGAACAAAAACGAACAATACAAATGGATTGGTGATTTGTAAAAGAGAGGAAAATAAATGATAAAATTTATTACAAATCATAGCAATACCCATGGCCTTTTCCGCAGTCACTCAAGATTGGAGTTGTTGAAGATTGTGAGGACTAGATTTAGTAGATATTACCTCACCTTCAGGTGCCTTTTGAAGGTAATAGAGTCATTGCCTAGCATGGTATCAAGTCCACACTAGTAGGTATTAAAAGAAAGGGCTACAAATGCAACTGACAAGCAAGGCTTTGAACAGGTGGAGGAGACCGCTCTTGATGGTATGTTTTGGGCACGTATGACGCAAATATTGGATTTCACTAAGCCTGTTTATCACATGATTCGGTTTGCAGTTACAGATAAACCAGTGATTGGCGAGGTGTATGAGTAAATGGATACCATGTTGGGACAAATAAAGATATTGTTCATAAAAATGATCCCAACTTGTATACATTGATTCATGATTGTGTGTGTATATGGTGGGATAAACTTAATGTTCCACTACATGCCTTGGTGTATATCATTACGCCAAAATACTACTCTGCATCTTGGTTTGGCCAACCTGCACCAGGGGGTGGGGTTAGGGTCAAACCCCATATAGATGAAGAGGTATCTACAAGATATTTGCAAGCATTAGACAAGTTGATACCTGACAAGGAGGAATGTGCTAGTCTGCATCTTGAATTAGGCAGATACTTCAGTTGCACTAGTTTGTTTGGTACCTTCCATTGCAGAGACAAATTTGATGCCCTCACATGGTGGGAAGCATATGGCGGCTAGGGACTTTTGCCAAAATTGGCAAAAAGGTTCTCTCATAGGTTGTAAATACTTCTTTTGCAGAGAGGTTTTTGAGCACCTACAGCTTCATACATAATGTGAAAAGAAATAGACTCAATGAAAACCAGGCAGAAATCTTGGTTTATGTGCACTACAACTTGAGGTTGTTGATTCATTACTATGATCGAGCTTATGAGGATCCAAAATATAAAATTTGAGACAACCACCCAAACGATGATAATTTGGAGGATGACAATATACATCTTGAAGAACTAGAAGCGGAACTTATGAGAGAGGAAGATGAAGCAACAACCATGCCACCTCCACCATCCAGTAGCAGTGCTCAAGTTTCGAGTCTTGTTCCTTTGCTGTCACCGCCTCCATCTACACCCTCACATGGAGGGAATGTGCCTTCTAGTTCTGGTCGTTGGTCTGTGTGGGAGGAGACTCCTAAAAGACCACCACGACCTTCTCATACATCAGACACTTCTCGTGGCAAGGGACACATGAAGTAGTAGATAATAGATTGACAATTTACTTGCCTTTTCTAGTTTCTAGTAGTTTTCATAATTGTTGACTCTTTCATATTTATTATGATATTTTTTGTAAGCAATATATGAAAATTTAAGTTTGAAGTTTGAACTTGGAAATTATAACTCATTGGTAATGAATATGATGCTTCGTGAAAGTTGTTTCATTTCATTTCATTTTACAACATTTCATTTTATTTTAGATACTATCTCTTGTAATGGTTAAACTTAGCTTATTAGTACAACTTTGGTGATCAATGATGATAAATGTTATATATTGAATTTTCAATTTTGAAAGCTTGAAGTTGAAACTTTAAGATTGATGAATCATGATTCATGAGACTCAATATGTTGTATGTTACTAACTTGTGGACGTGGTTGATGAAGATTATTACTTCTAGATGATTGTTTTTATATGGTTCAATGATGAATGTATGTTTTTTTACATTTTTTATATCTAATTCATCATTCTACATGTTTTTGTTGACATATATGTATATATATATATATATATATATATATATATATATATATATATATATATATATATATATATATATATATATATATATATATATATATATATATATATATATATATATATATAATATATATATATATATATATATATATATACATATATATATATATATATATATATATACATATATATATATACATATATATATATATATATATATATATATATATATACATATATACATATATATATATATATATATATATATACATATATATATATATATATATATATATATATATATATATATACATATATACATATATATATATATATATATATATATATATATATATATATTATACAAAAAACGCTTTGGGATTTGCTCCCAAACTAGGAGATTTTGAAGATGTCCCTCTTGCACCCGTCTTCGCTCCCGCTCCCTACTTTCTCTCCCACTCCCAAGTAACACTGATTTCCATGCTTTAGGTGATATATGGGTCACAACACATAGTTTTAATATGGTTTGGTTGGTTTGCCACATATGGTTATGATACATGTGATCAAGGTATATATGTTGGTTATAATAGACCAACATATATTTAAATATAATCAATGTATATATATATATATATATATATATATATATATATATATATATATATTATTAGACCAATGCACCATGGATTAAATGATATAGCATATAAATATTATATGGTTGTAGCATTTTTATACAAAGGCATCTACACTGAACACTGGGTGTAGACCAAGGAACTGTGGAATTCTAGCTCGAGGGCATTGTCCCCTATAGCCTTGGCGATGGTGTATGGCACATATCGAAGCGAGCAAATCTTGTAATGGTGTCCAATGAGGCACTCCTTCTACAAATGAAGACAAACTTTGTTTCCCACCTGTAACTTGTGCGACACCTAATGTTGATCATGGCAATGCTTGTGCTTAGCATTGGATTTGTCCAATATATCATGGACCTGATGGCGTATGTGTTGAATGTGCTCAACTAATTTTTAGCCCTGTCGGCTTTAGACTGGAAATGAGTCGAATTTGCCTGAGTAGCTACAAATGGTATGGCCACATCAATGGGACATAATGGCTACAATCCCATCCCTACCTGAAAGGGGTTGTGGCCCGTTGAGCTATGGAGAGCTCTATTGTAGATGTGTTGGACATATGGAAGGCTTTCATCCCATGTGCATGGATGCTTCGAGTTGTACATGCACAGAATGTGTATGATCATCCTGTTGATGAATTTTATTTGGCCATTAGTTTGGGGATGGAAAGTCGCCGACTTAGTGAGTTTGGTATCCAACTTCGACTAGAGACTTGAACAAAATGAACTTAGGAATTTGGTGTCCTGATCAGAGACAATGGATTTTGGGATCCCAAAGTGTACCAACACTCACTCAAAGAAGAGCTTAACAGTGGCCGTTATTGTGATACTCTTCTTGTAGACCGTCATAATGGCCATTGTAGAGAATCTGTCGAAAACCATGAAAACATAGTCATTGTCATGCTTGGTAGAAGGAAGGCCCGACATGTAATCCATGGAGATGGATTCCCAAGGTCGAATTGAAGTAGGTAGAGGAGTATATAGGCCTTGCTTCTTGATGGTTGGTTTGGCAATGACGTAAGAAATGCAGGATTTAATGTACCTCCCAACATCTCGACAAAGGTTCGGCCAATAAAAATACTTCTTCAGTACTTCTACTATTTTCTCTACTCTGAAATGCCTAGCGACCCAACTATAGTGCACATCCCAAATCATCTTGGCACACTCACTTGAAGGAACATAGATGTGTCCCAGGTGGCATAACAATGCATCTTGGAGGTGAAATTTTGGAACTTGCTTACCTTCCAGGAGTGTTTGGTATGTGTTGTCGAATTTTGGATCGCTCTTGTAAAGATGTTGCCACCCTAAAGTCTCGTGCCCATAGGAGTCAATCAAAGTGATCAGCGCCATAACTGGTGGTTAGCTGAGGAAGAATGCAACATTATTAGTGTTTCCCTTTTTATACTTAATGTTAAAATGGAATTGTTATAGGTATTTGGACGATTTCTGATGGTGATCATTCTTTAACTTCCCTTGTGTCTGTATGAACTGTAGGGGTTGGTGGTCTGTGTGGATGATCGTTTCCTTCCCCATAATGTAATGCTTACATTGACAATAGGTCTGCACAATGGAATACATTTCTTTGTCGTAAGTGGGATACTTTCGAATTGTGTTTGAAAGCATCTCACTATGGTAAGCCATGGAATGCCCTTGTTGAGTAAGAACTGCACCAATAGCATAGTCGGAGGCATTTGTCTCAGTCTCAAATGGTTGTTGTAAGTCTGGTAATGTGAGCATTAGTGCAGAGAAGAGGTGATGCTTCAACTCAGAAAATGCCTTCTATTGGGTTTCAGATGAAAAAAATTGTCTTTTGCTCCACCCTTCGTGACTTGAATTAAAGGCCAGGTGATATGAGAGAACCCCAACATGAACTTGGGGTAGAAATTGACAAGACTCAGAAAGCTGCAAAGCTCTATTAGAGTGGTTGGGGTTGGCCAATCCTGAATGGCTTGTATCCTTTTTGGGTCCATGTGCACATTCTTCTCATCAATGATGTACCCTAGATATTGAACTTGGGTTATGCCAAAAGTGAATTTCCCAAAATTGGCACACAGCTTGTGTTGTCGTGGGGTTTGAAGGAATTGTTGAATATGGTGGAAGTTCTCTTCCCAACTCTAGTTGAAGATCAAGATGTCATCTAAATAAAACACCATGAATGCATTGGTGAAGGGTCGCAAGATGTCGTCCATCAATCTCATGAAGGTTGTGGGGGAATTCGTCAACCCAAAAGGCATGACCAACCATTCGGAAAGGCCCTCCTTGGATTTGAAGTTAGTATTCCACATATCAGAGGGTTTGATAGGAACCTGGTGATAACCGGACCTCAATTCAATCTTCTTGAAATATTTGGCCCCCTTGAGCTGGTCCATAAGTTCATCAATCCCTAGGACTGGGTACCTATTCTAGACAGTGATCTTGTTCAGCGCCCGATAGTCAATACAGAGTTTGTAGGTCTTGTCCTTCTTTTGTACCAATACAACTGAGCTCCCACATGGTGATGAGAGCAATAACTCATCAATATGCCTCTTGATCTCATCGTTCTCCATAATAGAGCGTCGATACATCGGTCCATTGGGTAGCAGTGTACCCGAGGTCAGATCAACAGAATGCTTGACCTGACAGTGTATAGGTACCCCTGTAGGTGAGGCAAGAATGTCCCTATACTCCTCCATGACCTTGTCCATATTTTTTCTTTGTGGGGAGGATCCCTTTCTAGAAGTCGTGGCCACAACATTCTTCTTGCCCTGAGATCGAATCATCATACCTCATTTCGAAGATCTCAAGGAGTAGGTCGGAAATAAATAATCTACCCAAAGTGGGACTTTTCTAGTCTCTCTATTTCCCTAAAAACATTTTTTAGGACCTCAAAATGGTTCCGAAAGTTTAGGACCCAAAAAATGGCAAAAAAAAGTAAATTGTGCTACAATTAAGGAAACTGAAAAACTAAAAGAGACAATGTTGGGAGTCCAAGTGGAATAGGAGGGTGGCCACCAATATCCACCTAGATCAAGAAATTAAGGTCTTGTTGCATTAAGTAATGCCGAACCAGAATATGTTGATGCATGTGTAGTAGGAAAAGAAGTTGTTTGGTTAAGAAAAATATTGCCAGATTTATTTGGAAAGCCTCTAGATCCTATAGTGATAAATTGTGATAGTCAAAGAAGAATCAAGAAGTCTGAATACCATGTATTTCATGTCAGGACGAAGCATATCAACAATAAGTACCACTACATTAGGAGTTTGGTACAATATGGGGTTGTGAAGCTACAATATATTCCGATAGATGAATAAGTAGTTGATGTATTGATGAAATCTATTCTGAATAAGAAGTTTCAATAGTTTAGAAGCATGTTTGGATTGGTTGATGTTATAGATTTAGTTGATAGGGAGAGATAAAGCATCGTGTGGGAACAAGATGCTTGAGGGAGGACATTTGGTTGGCCTATGTGTTGATGTCTAGATTTCGAAGTAGGGAGGGTGGTGTTGGTCATGGAGCTTCGACCTTGGATATGCACCTAGATCCCTGGGTTGATGATAAAGCTTAAAATCTTAATGGTACTTAGAGAGGCTAAAGCTTGAGTTCACCTTAGTCCCGCCTGATTAGAGTACCATAGTCAGGTATCTAATCTATACCACTCCATTTTCTAGAACTCTTCGTAGTTCATATCGTTTTGAGATCTTCCATGTACCTTATATATGTAATTATGAATACCTCCCTAGTTAAGAGGGAGTGTTGAAGAATGTAACTAGTTTTGATATTCATAATTGTACTTGTCAAAAGAAATTTAATTATTAAAGAAAATGACTTATTAAAATATGGGTTTCATGCTTGGGTCAATGCTTTCTAGGTCAAAGCCTCCATTGAAGGCTTCTAGGCTTTGTATTGAGTCAATAGAGTCATTGTCATTTTTATTAGACCCTTCTAGAGCTTTTGTATTATGTAAAAAGAATCAGTTTTGAGTCAAAAAGGTTATTTGTCACCTCCACACTAAGTCGGCCTACATTAGGGAAATTTGACCCAACAGAAAGGCTATATATAAAGAGGCATTTCGACCTACTTGTCACACTCACTCAACAAGGTAGATCTATGAGGAAGAGAAGTAGAAAAGAGAACAAAGTAGCTGGAGAAGAACGAAAGAAACTATGAAGACCTAAAATGAGTTATTGGGCTATCTATCTCTCACACGTGCAAAGTTTATGGGTAGTTGTTGAGGTCGAAATTATGAATCTACTGTAGATCCGAAATTTTGTAGCTCACGACCGAAAATTTGTTGTTGGCGGCTAAAATTCTAGATTGTAGTTGCTACTGGGAAGTTGTCACTTGGAGACTTTGACAGGGATCATCTATTGGAAGGAATGGCTAACTTGGTGATTGGAGGAGGTCTTTGTCTTAGTCTAAAGGGTCTTGGATTGTCTCATCTTAATTTGAATCTACTAGTGGAAGACTTGGACTAGGTTTTCCCCTTGAAGGGGTTTTGCCTTGGTTGAGTGCCTACATCATGTGTCTCTTGTTCTTGTGGTCTTCATATACATATAATTTGGTAATTGCTTTATGAAAGATAAACTAATAAATAAGTAAAAAAATCCAACATATTTCACAAGTAATTATCAAGAAAGAAGAATCAAACCCTAATTCCTATAAGCATTGATTTCTCAACAAGGGGGCGGGTTTGAACGACTCCCCTTCTGCTTTGGCCCATTTCGTGCCTTTCTTTCTACGTGAAGGAGTTTTGTTGTTGGTCTTGCGGGGTTCTTGTTGGCCTCTTCTTGTGCGTCCAACTCGTTTTCCTGGGTTTTCGGTGGCCATGCTTGGCCTCTTGGTTTTCCTCATATTTTCTCCTAGACTTTGACTTCTCTAGGGTTTTTTGGGGACTTTTTTGAGGGCTGTCTAGGCAACCTTTGCCAAGTTTTTTTTTTTTTGGATCTTTGGTTTTGGAGGATTTTTCATATGGGAGATTTGTGCTCTTCTTTTTTGGTAGGCCTTTTGGATGAGGTGACTATAATGCCCTAGGGCATTTCCAAAAATAAAATTACAGTTTTTTTATGGAAAAAAATAATAGAAATGGTAAATAAATATTAATATTGAATGAAAGAAACATATCTTATTTTATTTAGGCTAATCTAATTTATAAACAAAATGGTCTTTTTCACTTAAATTTGGCTATACAATTTCAAGCAAGATTGTGATTTTCTGTTGTTTAATATACCTTTTTGAATTCATAAATGGATTCAACACCCTTAAAAACCCTAGGGGTACTCAAATTCTATAATTAAACTTAAACTCAAGTTTTGAAGAATCTTTGCAAGATTTTGTTAAAATTAACCAAAAAAATGCCCTGAAAAAAAGATCATTTTATAATAATATTGACCTAATAATGAGAGCTTCTAGAAAACTAATATTGACCATATTAGTTAATCACATTTCTTAATTTTTTGTAATGGTATTCAACAATACAATATTTTTATTAGTTATTTTAATTTTACATTATTATTTTTAAATTTAATTAAGCTATATTTAAACTAAATAACAAGTAACATTTTTTTTTATTAAAAATAATAATAATTTATAAATAAAAAAAATTAAATTATTATAATATTTTTCATATAAATAAATTAAATTAAAATTAATTAATATAATATTTTTAATATAAATAAACTAAATGAAACAATTATTTTAATGTTATTTGTTTTTAATAATAGTAAAATGCTTCCTTAAAAACATGATATTCCAGATTCCATGTTTCAAAATATAAACTAACATTAAAAAACTATTTCAAACATTTAATATCATAAATATAAAATAATTTATATCCTTTCTCCCACCTACCCAAGCGTAACTAAAAGTGAGAGACATAGGCGGAGACCTTTATGGAAAAAGGGCAAACTTTTATCTAGAAGTCTATATTTTAAAATATAGGGATATATTTATTGATGAAAGGTCAATAAGTTTTTTATAATTTTTAATTTAATTTTAAATATTTTTTAACCTTAGGGATATATTTATTGATGAAAGGTCAATAAGTTTTTTATAATTTTTAATTTAATTTTAAATATTTTTTAACTCAAAAGGTAATCTAGACAAAACTACCAACCACACAATCTCTAGCCTACCAAATGTCAAATCTCTAGGAAAACCAACTCGTTTTCCTAGGTTTTTGGTGGCCATGCTTGGCCTCTTGGTTTTCCTCATATTTTATCCTAGACTTTGACTTCTTTAGGGTTTAATGCTCTAGGGCATTTCCAAAAATAAAATTACAGTTTTTTTATGGAAAAAAAATAATAGAAAAGGTAAATAAATATTAATATTGAATGAAAGAAACATGTCTTATTTTATTTAGCCTAATTTAATTTATAAACAAAATGGTCTTTTCCACTGAAATTTGGCTATACAATTTCAAGCAAGATTGTGATTTTTCGTTGTTTAATATACCTTTTTGAATCCATAAATGGATTCAACACCCTTAAAAACCCTAGGGATACTCAAATTCTATAATTAAACAACTTAAACTCAAGTTTTGAAGAACCTTTGGAAGATTTTGTTAAAATTAACAAAAAAAAATGCCCTGGAAAAAAGTCATTTTATAATAATATTGACTCTTCTAGAAAACTAATATCGACCATATTAATTAATCACATTTCTTAATCTTTTTGTGATGGTATTCAACAATACAATATTTTTATTAGTTATTTTAATTTTGCAATTATTATTTTTTAATTTAATTAAGCTATATTTAAACTAAATAAAAAGTAACATTTATTTTTATTACAAATAATAATAATTTATAAATAAAATAGAAAAAATTTAAATCATTATAATATTATTCATATAATAAATTAAAATAAAATAAAATTAATTAATATAATATTTTTAATATAAATAAAGTAAATGAAACCATTATTTTAATTTTATTTGTTTTTAATAATAGTAAAT
The DNA here is from genome assembly GCA_031772625.1 of Pinus tabuliformis. NCBI lineage: Eukaryota > Viridiplantae > Streptophyta > Pinopsida > Pinales > Pinaceae > Pinus > Pinus tabuliformis. The sequence continues at coordinate 191,803,318 of CM062814.1, read as the reverse complement.
GCTTCCTTAAAAACATAATATTCCAGATTCCATGTTTCAAAATATAAACTAAAATTAAAAAACTATTTCAAACATTTAATATCATAACAATATAAAATAATTTATATTCTTTCTCCCACTTACCCAAGCGTAACTAAAAGTGAGAGACATAGGAGGACACTTATATACAGAAGTCTAACTAAAATATGTGGATATATTTATTGATGAAAGGTCAAATATTTTTTTATAATTATAATTTAATTTTAAATACCTTTTTAACTCAAAAGGTCAGTTAGACTGAGACAAAACTACCAACCACGAATCCACGAATGTCTAGCCTCTCAAATGTCCAGCCGAGGAGGGAAGGACAATCATTGCTAGCGACTCACCATTGAATGAAGAGCAAACTCATCAATCCGAGAGGCTAGCACTAAAAGTTAATACCAAAAGTGTAGGTATATTCCTCTCATATATATATATATTTCATTATTTCGCTTGAAAAGAAAATTTAGAACGTGAACCTTGCTGAGGAATCATTATTTTTGGGAATTTAGTTATTAAAAGTTTATTTTTATTTTTGGGAATTTAGAAATTGAAAGTTTATTTTTATTTTTGAGAATCACTATTTTTTAAGCAATGCATCACATTATTAAATTGAAAGTTTATTTTTATTTTTGAGAATCACTATTTTTTAAGCAATGCGTCACATTATTATATGATTCAAAAGCTCATATTCACATGATTTTATAGTGGTTAGATTATCTTATTATTTGATGAATATATATTCTTTTCTATAGTCACATTAATTAAATTATAAATTAAAGTTAATGTAGATATAAAGATATTAGGATTTTGATTATTGAGAATCACTATTTTTTAAGCAATGCGTCACATTATTATATGATTCAAAAGCCCACATTCACATGATTTTATAGTGGTTAGATTATCTTATTATTTGATGAATATATATTCTTTTGTGTAGTCACATCAACTAAATTATAAATTAAAGTTAATGTAGATAAGACGATATTAGGATTTTGATTACATTTTATTCTAATTTGACTTTAATTGGTTTATATTATTATAATTTTTAAAATCATATTATATAATAATAGTTTGAATTAAAAAATATTAATTTATTTTATATTATATTTAATATAATAGTATATTTGAAAAGGTTTAATGATTAAAAATATATATTATATTTTTTTTACAAAGTTAAAATTCAAATTTAGAAAATAAATATATATATATATATATATATATATATATATATATATATATATATATATATATATAGTCAAATCACTATATAATATTTAAATGTATTATGTGCTATGTAATATTATAAAAAACTAATGCAAAATAAATACAATATTAATTATTTAAATAAATATTTATAAAAAAGTATTTTAATATTAAAAAATTTAAACATAGAGGGTTTACCTATTGGTTTCCAATCTCTTAGGTTCAAATATATTTATAATTAAATAAATATTTACAAAAAATATTTTAACATTAAAAAAATTAAACATAGAGGGTTTACCTATTGGTTTCTAATCTCTTAGGTTTAAATATATTTATATTTAATTATTATTGTATATATTTTTTGGAGTTATAAGAAATTTTATTTTATTATCATGAGATTAAAGTTATTTATTTATTTATTTTCATATCTTTAATTTTAAGATGAGAATTACCTGATGGGGTGAGAACCGAGACTAATGTGATCGTCATCCCCATGAGGAGTGACAAGTGGATCGGTGGTGAGGGTTGTACCTCCAGGTCCCCTCATACTATGTGGAGGAGGGAATGACATATAGGAGCCTTAGATCGCAGGCATGTGAGTATTTACAACGCATTGGGAAAGGGAAGCGACAATGGGTTGATAAGCGGGATGAGGAAGGTGTCGGGATTTCAGTTCAGTGCTCAAGTTTGGTGGTGGAACTATACTTGGCCTCCTGCTTGACGATGAAAGAGGTGTTGGACGCGTGACAAAATTGGTGGTTTCTTGATTTTCTTCGGGGAATTGTGGTTTCCTGCATATAATGGAGCCCAATTCCTTGTTTTCCTCGGGCCTTGTAGGGCCAGACTGGGTTGGCAGGCATGGTGTGAAGGCAAATGCTATTCTTGGTTCATTTGGGGTAAGGAGCATCTTTCCAAAAGGTGGCAGTGTCATGGTGAGGGCGGTGTTTGGGAGGCGTCAAGCTTCTGGAGAACGGTCATCCTCCTGGTAGTTGGCTCTATACACTGGAGTGAATGGTGTTGCAGGGAATGTGAAGGTGGTGCTAGCGGCATAGCCTTATGTTCGGTCTGGTGGACGGGAGGACAACAACTCATTTCAGCAGACGAAGCAACATAGCCGGTGGAATTGGGCGTCATTAGGCAGTGATAGATGTGTCCTAATCCTCGACGGGGGCGGTCTAACCTCCCTGCGAAGCCAATAATGGGGAGGGAGGAAGCCCTTGCATTGCAAACCATGGTGGATGGAAGTGGGAGCAAACCAGTGGGCAAGGCTCAGGGTGCAGGTATTGGAGAGCGTGGAGGGCGAGGTGGCGAACTTCATTATGGTCGACGAGGTGGCCGGAGTCGGGGGCAGATGACTTAGCATGGTGGTAGCGGTGACATGAAGACACCCCGCACTAGTAGTAGTGCGCAGACTCTTAGCTCTCAGAGAGGTGGTGGGCACAAGAGGGCTCATGCAGCTCAAAATGATGGTCATTGTGATGCCTCAGACCACAAGGCTTGCACCACTGCTCCTTGGAAAACTCCAGAGGCCTAATCCAATCCTTGGTGGACCAGGTAGATGCAACAGAATGAATTAATTGGGAAAAGCATGATGAGATGATGGCAGCATTGGAACACATGCATTACTTCTAGTGCTAGTTCAGGGAGCGAGTGGTGGTAGTCTAGCGGGGACAAAAACCATCTTACAAAGAAAGTGGAACAACTGGAGAATTGGATGGTGCACTTCGAACACACATTCAATGCAACTTTTGCCCTCTGACTCCTCCAGGAACTACTCCAAACAACCCAATTTTAGTCACCTTAGACCATTAGTATGTCCTCTGGTTTTCTTTATGTTTTGTTTGTCTATTGGAGCTGATGGCCCTCTCTTTTGTGGACACTATTACTGGCATATTTTTTGTATTTTTGCTACCTTTTGCAAACTATGGTCAACAAACCCGATCGGGGTGAGACCACATGCTTTTTGAAGTATCATATGTATATCTTTTTTTTTTCTGAATGAATAGAGTGTTGACTTACAAAAAAAAATAAGACGAGAATTATAAACACTTTTTTTTTTGCTAAAGTAAGCGTCGTGCCTTCTTTTTCATTAAATCAAATATAATTTACAATATATACACATTTCCACCAAACTGAATGGTACAAGGCAAAATAGGAAGAATTCTTATAGAATCTAAGCCCTACAACCCCAAAAAGTTCCCGCCAAACACTTTTGAGTACCGACAAAAACAAGCTACGAGAGTCGCAGGGCACATGAGCCCTCCCCACCAAAAACCCGCGCCAGCAAGCCCTTGATCTACATTTTAATAACAGTCGTTCAATTTTCCTTTTAAATCCTATGCTAGAGATACATATCGATTCATAAAGAATCAAGATGTTTAACGCCCCGACCCCACCGAACCACATGCACAATCCTGATCGTTGATCGGGCTTGATAAAATCTGACGGTGGAGCTGAAAATCGCGTGCCAGAAATCATCGAAGTTTATTATGCGATGAGGGTGGTTTTCAGACCGGGTCCTAATCCACATGTCAAGCATTGTAAGGTATCGCTGCCCAGAAATTGGAACCACCTTCAGCTTGAAAGCGGTGCAATCTCACCAAAACCACTCGAGAGGTGGTTTTGTCTCCCAACACTGGGAAAAATGGGAAGTGTTGCCTCCAGAACGGTGATTGTTCTTGACCTTCCTCCAGAATATGAAAACCCAGCGCCCACCTTTGGGGATTTTTAGTGGTGTGATGACCACAGCTGTAGAGGTCGCCCCTGGCGAGTAATCCTCCGTAGACCTGTCTGACCAAAATTGTGAATCCTACATAAATCTGTTCATTGTGGATTGGCTTCCTTAGTTCTGTTCTGATACACTTTCTGATCCTCTTCTACCTGGTTATGGCAGAGTTCTTTTAGATTGCTTTGCGACATTACAAGCCAACTCATCGAAATTCTGTTGTCCTTATGGTGACCCCTTGGTTGGCTAGAATGTCCGCCAATTTGTTGGCCTTTCTACGCACATGGATGAATCTAAGTGTGCGTAGTGCGTGAAGATGAACCTGTATTTTTTGGAGCACCCTTATTAACCTTCAGCGTTTTGAAACTTTTTTCCGGCCTTGTTCCATGACTAATTTTCTTGTCCGCATTGATGACTAACTCTGAATCAGCTTCTATTATCACATTTTGGCAGTTGTCATGTTTCAGAAATTCTAAGCATTGCTACAATGCCATTAGTTCTGCCATGTTGTTGGTAGCTTTTCCTAAATGAAAATGGAAGAGGGAGATGATGCTTCTGGTTTCATCCCTTAGAACTCCTCCAAATCCTGCCATTCCCGGGTTATCTTTTGAAGCTCCATCGATGTTATACTTCAAAAAAACTTCCGCAGGGGATTCCAGAATTCCTTAACCGATTCCCTTATGATTATTTTCCTGTCTAGACCTTGTGGAATGAGCCCCTGCATGTCTAACTGCTTGAGTATTCTCAACTCTATTTCTGAGGGAGGATTTTTGGGGAGATCCCTAACTATTGTGCTAACTGTCTGTTTTAGCTGTTTCAAGATCTGCTCCAACAGGCAGAGGGAGGAATTCTTCTCTTCTTTGGAAATTCTTTTGTTTCTTTCTTTCCACACATTCCATATTATGAAACTTGGCAAGAGAGCCCAGGCAGAGTTAAGAACTTCATAATCCGAAAAATTATTCCTCCAATTGTTTATGGTGTTAGTGATACTATCTCTGTCTCTATCTGACTGATTGAAGATGGTGGCCAAAAAAATCCCATAACCTTGAGGTGAAAATGTAGCTATTGAGAAGATGTTCTATTGTCTCCTCTTGTGCTTCACAGAGCTGGCATCTGGAGGGTCCCAACATTCCCCTCTTTCTAATATTATCCTAGGTTAAGATTTTCCTGTGATGAACCAGCCACATAAAGAGTTTGATCTTCATCCAGCCTTTGTTCCTCCATAGCTTCTGCTAGATTCTGAGTGGTGCTTGGGATTCCAGCCCAAGGAGAATACCTTTTGCTTCTTGAATATTAAAGTTTCCCTCTTCGTTGTTACCCCATATTAGTTGATCCTGCCCTTCAGTGACTAAAATCATCCTCTGATCCAACATCCTCTTTAGGGTATTTGCTCTACTGTTGAGGGTTCTATCCTCTTTGCCATCTATTTTTTTCCATGTTCTCCATTTTTCTGTATTGTGGGCATGTTCCCAAAAGTCCTTTACGTTTACTAATCCTTGGTTGTCTGTCTCTTGCTTGAGGCCCAAAAATTCCTCTTTCAAAAGTGTTGGTTCTTGTTGCCATTTATCCTCCCAAAATAGTGCCTTCTCTCCATCTCTGATTTCCCAGAAACTGTTTTTTTGAACCACCCCTTTGTTCTCCCGGGCCTTATTCCATATGTGAGAGTCATTCATGTTTCCTGACATTCTTATTAGCTCAGAAGAGTGCCAGGAGCTAGCATATTTTTCCTTCCAAATGCTTTCCCATTGAGCCTTAGGATCCTTAACCCATCGCCACCAAAGTTTGGCCCCAAGAACCTTACTGAGAATCTCTAGATCATCCAATCCTAGGCCTCCTTGGTTCTTAGGTTTATAGATCTTTTCCTAGGAAACTAAAGCCCATTTTTTCCTATTTTCCTCCTTGCCCTAAAGAAAATCTATTTGGATATTTCTAAATTGTTGTAGGACTCCTTTTGGAGCAGGAAGAGCTGATAGCATAAAGACTAGGATAGCTTGGAGCACAACCTTTGCAAGAACCAGTCTACTAGCCAGATTTAAAGACTTGATTGTCCATTTTCTGACCTTGTCTTGCATCTTGATGATTAACGGTTCCCAGACGCTCTTATGCAAAGGTTTATCCATTAGAGGAACTCCCAAATACCTAGAGGGGAGGTAATCTCTTTGAAATCCAAGAATTCTGGAGACATTTCTCTGGATGGCAATGTGGGTGTTGAAGAAAAAAAATTTGATTTGGAAAGATTGACCTCCATACCTGTTTCCATGGAAAAGTCATTCATAATTTGTTTGTATGAAACTACTTACTTGACTGTGGGAATTCCCTGTAACATGGTATCATCTACAAATTGTTGATGGGTCAAAGCTTGACCATTCTCCGATAGTTGGAGTCCTTGAATTTTGCCCGTTACTTTAGCATGCTTGATGGACCACCCCAGCCCTTCCATCATGAGGATGAAAATAAAAGGAGAGAGCGGATCCCCCTGTCTGAGTCCTCTAGAAGGAAGAAAAATTTATGAGGGAGAGACATTAACTAAAATTGAGAAGCTGGAGGAAGTCATTAGGGCCATGACCCATCTGATCCAATTATGATCAAAACCAAACACAATAAGCACTTTCTTGATATATGTCCAGTTCACTTTATCATATGCTTTGGCTATGTCCAATTGCGTTATCATTCCCGCTTTCCTTTTATTAGTTAACATGTGAATCACCTCGTGAGATTGAATGATGTTATCTAGTATTTGTTTGCCTTCCACGTACCCCAATTGCTCCCCCGAAACAAGCGTAGGCAGCAAAGGTTTGAGTCTGTTGGCCACTACCTTGTAAATTATCTTGTAAACTACATTGCATAAGGCGATGGGCCTATACCTCTCTGGCGTTTGAGCATTTTCCTGTTTTGGAATTAGGGCGATGAAGGAGGTATTGAGAGCTTTCAAAATAGTTTTGTTCAGCCTAGAATCTTCCACTACCCTTACAATATCCTTTTTGACAATGTTCCAACAAACTTTGAATAAATCCACATTGAAGCCATCTGGACTTGGGGCCTTGCCATTTTTCATTTCCTTGAGCACCTCATTGACCTCATTTTCAGTTACAGGTATGTTGATATTACAGTTGTCCTCTCTGGATACCAACTTAGGGATGTGTTTAGTGAAGTCTTTGATGAAAGGTTCCCTTACTAAAATGTCTTCCTGGGCAATACCTCAGAAATGTTTTACTAACACTGCTTCTATTTCCTCATGGGATTGACGGATTTGCCCGTCCTCGTCCTTAATCGAAGAGATCCTGTTGTGAGTCCTATTAGCAATGGTGGATCTATGGAAAAATTTGGTGTTGTGCTCTCCTTCCTTTAACCATTGAACTTGTGGTTTTTGTTTACAAAAAATTTCCTCTTGTTTACACAACTTTTCCCATTCTAGATGATATTTCTCTACCTAATCATTTTTGTTCTTATCAAATCCTTCCTTGATCAAAGCTTGGTTGAGCTCCAAAATTTTATTTTCAACAGATTCCTTACCTGTAAAAATATTTCCAAATTCATTCTTGTTCCAAGCTTTTAGCTTCATCTTGATATGCTTTAATCTTTTGTGTAGCAGGAACATTGATGAAACCTGAATCTACAAATCTTCCGCCCACCATTTTCTAATGTTGCTGATGAAATTTGGTGGGAAAGCCAAATATTTTCAAATCTGAATGGTTAATTTCTTGGGTGCCTATGCCCTTGATCTCCATTTGAACTGGCCAGTGATCTGAGCCTCCAAAATGGAGAATTCCTGCAATTATTTCCTTGTCTAAAAGTATGAGATCCTCAGAGATCATGAATCTATCTAACTTGGACGCTACCTAGGAATCCCCTCCTCTTTTATTATTCCATGTGCAGAGGCCATTGTTTGTCTCAATGTCAACAAGCTTCATGCTTTCTGAAAAATTTTGGAAGGCTGAGGAATCTTTGTTTAGAGCTCTTATGTCCCCTTTTTTCTCTAATAGAGATCTGATCATATTGAAGTCTCCTCCTATGACCCAAGGTAATCTTACATGCCTAACCCAGAGATCCACCAAGGAGTCTTTAAACTTGATTTTGTCATCCAACCTTTGAGGGCCATAAACATTCGTGACTAGATAAGTGTCTCTGTCTCCTACAGGCTATATGACCACTGATAAAAAATTCCTTGATGCCTCTGCATTGATTATTCCAACCTTTTGGGGATTCCAGAGAGTGAGGATACCCCCAGCTATGTTTTCAGCTTTAACTTCTAGAAACTCAAATCTGCTGAGCCATTTACTATGGATTTACCTTAACTTTTGAATAAAGTATTTTGTTTCTTGGACAAAAATTATATCTGGAGCTGCTTGCTTCATTCCGTTATTCAACATTCTCTATTTTCTCTTGCTGCCTAGACCTCTAATATTCCAAGTTGTCAACTTCATAATTAAAGATTGGTAAAGGAGTAACTAGTTAGATCTTTCATCTTACCTGTGTCTACCATGAGCTTTCCACATTCCATCAGTAGCTCGTTTTGCTTTTTCCCACCACTTTTTTTCCTGGATATCTCGATGCTAGCCTCGTAGTTGTTTTTACTACTTTCACTCCTTCATTACTCTGTCTTTCAATGTTGTTTACTTCCTCCAAATCCTTTGCCTTAGTTTTCCATAGGAATAACTATTATATTCTATTGATCTCTTCTTGTGGTAGTGATTCTACCCCGCCCATAGTTCCCTGATTCAGGAACCCTTCTAGATCTAGGTTTTCTCTGTCAAGAATCTCCTCTAACTCATTATCCTCCGTTTCCATCTCACTCTAGTTCATTTCCTGATCCATTTCCAGTTCTAAATCACTCATCATGTTTCCTTTCTGTTTTTCATTTTCCTGTGTCTGATCATTATCTTCTTTCTTCTCCCTCTTCTCATAACTTTCCTACATTACTTGATCTTCTCTTGCTATTTCTTCATCCTCTTCGAGAACTTGGAACTGATTCTGACTAGCCTTTTGTCCTTCTGCTTGATGTTGCTTTGGCCCTTTTTTGCCACTTTTTCCTTTATGAACAACTTTGTGAAAGTTGTCTGTGTCTTTCATTGTGTTAGTTTTGTTTTTGTTTTCTGCTTAACAAGAGGAAAGTCTCTTAGAAGGTGGCCATGTTCATGGCATCTACAACATCTAAATGGAATATGCTCATAGTCTACTGTCTGCACCCATTCCTTATCAAAAACCTCCAAGATAACCTCATCCAGAAGAGCTCCAGATAGATCCATCTCCACACAGATCCTTGCAAAGGAGGAATATTTTCCCCTCCTTGTGGCTTCAGAAGCTTTGACAAACCTTCATAATTTATTGCCTATGGCAGCTAGTGATTATGTTTGCCAATAATCAAGAGGTAGAGAATAGAGTCTTACCCAAACTGGGACTGAAGAAAAAGTTTCCCTCTCTAGAATGAAATTCATCATCCACGGCCTCATATAGAGCCCTGCTACTACATAGAAGTAGGGCCCGCCTTCAAACACTCTGTCTTTATCCTCAATGTTGGTGAACACCATAGTGAAGAAACCCTTGGACCCTAGATGAAGATCAATGCTCCCTTTGGGCTTCCAGTGGTATCTGATCCAAGTTTTTAAAGATTTTTCAGTAGGCCATAACCCCATGAATTTTCATATGATTGCATAAGTCTGCATGTGCTCCCTGTGTGCCTGCAGCGCTGGATTATTTAATACTACTCTAGGAGTGATTTCAGTCTTGGGTTTACATGGTCCCCTCTGATTTTTGTCATTTTCCTCCTTGTCTTTTGTGCCATCATTCTCCTCTAATTTGGATCCTTCTATTTCCTCTTCCCTGTTTCTTCTTCCTTCCTCAGCCTTGCCTCTGCCTTTATTTGGAGGTATCTTGCTCTTGTTGGCTACCGCTTCCTTGAAGGAGGGAATGAAGCTCTCTCCTCTGCGCCCATCCATGGGGAAGGTTTCCACCGTAACCTGAAACCCTGGTCATTCCCGCTTTGTTCCCACGTTCGTCCTCTCACCTTTCACTATGAGAATTATAAACTCTACCTCTATTAATGTAATAAATTATATTTGTAAATAATTATGTAATTAGAATTTATAAATAATAAATAAATAAAATAAAAATAAAAATAAATGACAAAGTATCATGAACACTTATTTCAAACAATTTGACATATTTGTATAAATGTTAACCATACAATTACATTTTTAAAAAAGGATATGTATAAATTTAATAAAAATAGTTTATATTAGTATTTATTTATTTTTTTACATTACCCTAGAAAAATGATATGGAAGACTTTTCGTTTTAATTCAATTGCAATAGTATAAAAAAGAATGTATTCAAGCAAATTCATTTTATATTATTTAATTAAATAGATTTTTTTTTCGTTTTAATTCAATTGCAATAGTTAAAAAAAAGGATGCCCATGCAAATTTATTTTATATTATTTAATTAAATGAAATTTTATTTATTTATTTTATTTTATTTTTTATTTTTATTTTTTCAGTTAAGTTGTAAGCTCAAAGTGATTTTCCTAGTTACTATATATGTTATGTTTTTATGGTTGATTGTGGCTTTAATATGCTATTTTTAAAGTATTACTTCATTGTCCTTTTAACTAATATTGGTGGTTGGGTATACTTAACTTGGTATATAAATATGTCTAATATCATTTTAAAAAAATATGTCCATGCAAGTTCATTTTAAATTATTGAATTAAATAGATTTTTTTTTCACTTAAGTTGTAAATTCTAGGTGGTTTTATTAATTACTATATATGTACTTATCGTTGAGTGTTTCTTTAATATGTTGTTTTTACAGTATTACTTCACTATCCCTTTAACTAGTAGTGATGGTTGACCATACTTGACTATAATTGACTTGGTTCACTATGGGTGTCTTTCATTGATTCTAACCCGATTATGTAGTGTATGACAAAATTATCTATATAAATTCTTTCCCTAATCTAGATATTAATTCTTATCACTTGTTAACCATGATTGAATATCACTAATCATATTTAATATTGATTGACCATGTTTATATATAATTTTCCATAATTAATTACGTTATAAAGTGTTCCATTTGAGAATATGAGGGAATGAGTGCAGGTTTCATGCTAGGGTTTGAAGAATACCTGATCAAGCTGTAATCATAACTAACCAAATCTGGAGGAGAACAGTGTCAGAGCTTCAGAGCTTCGCAAAAGAGGGCAGGCTCTAACCCAACAAATGAAAAATGTGAGGTCCAACGGGACCCCATCTTATAAACAGGTAATCATGCACAAGGATAAAATGACACTGGACGAGATGCAAATCTTAGGATCTGAGAAGATAGGAAAGGAGGATTTGACCAATAAAGAAAAGCTAAACATCGAGGCCAAAGACACTCAGAAATGAAAAGAAATCAATGGCAGCAATAGTACAGTAGGTAGAGATAGGAAAAACCCTTTTCCAGAGTATATATCACAAGAGAAGGAGCTTGAGGATGAGCAAACACGGAAAGAGGAATATCTGAACCAATGGAGAGCAGAACAGGAAGGAACAGCTACGGGCGCCAAAAAGAAAGAGAACTAGGGACATTGCAAACCCAAAGCCACTAAAAACCTAGGGGTAATAATCTTTGACCTAGAACTACAGGCTTACTGAGAACACATGGTAGAACATGCAGTGATCTACAAGTTTACGGGTTTCTGGCCAATAGAATGAACCCTGTTGGTGAGCCCCAGTATTATAGCAATAATGCTACAACTCCTGGAACTCCCTTCTTTAATTTTATCAACCCGGTAGTTCGTAACAAACTTGGAAGCGACGGTGCTGTATGCAAAAGTACTAGCTCTTGCCGCAGCTGTCACTTGGTCAGCTGGCACAAGTCCGCTAGGAGCTTAAGCCAACTTCTATGAGCTCTTAGAAGAAGCTTTTTAATTGATGGATGAAATCTAACTCGAAGGAAGCTAATCTAATTGCAAAAAGAAACTGAGAGCCAAAACGAAACGCAAACCCTAGCAAACCCTAATTCTACCAGCTAGTCCTACTAACGCAAAGGAGAGCATGCAAACTACTAAAAGAGATGCCATTACTTCTATGAAGGTAAAATACATGTGTCTAGACTACCTCTATCTGAAGAAAACATCTTTTTGTATTTTTGTTTAAGTTGTTGGAATTATCATGCATGTGCTTCTAACTATTTTTGACTGTGCAGAGGTGGATCAAGGAGGAGAAATGCTTAGGAAAGGTTGGGAAGGTTCATAGAGGGTCTAAGGGGTCCCTAACACCCTTCCAGAGAGTCTCACAAAGTTTGGCTGCCAAGAAACCGTGTTTATGAGCTTCTACAGGAAGTCTGCAGGGGTTCTATAGGATGTTCAGGATTTCTACAGGATGTTCTGTAATTCTTCTACAAGATGTTTCGAAATGGGATTTTGGAACATGGATGGAGGGAAAAAGAGGGAGGAATGAGTATGGGGGTGAAATAGGGGTGTGAAGAGGTCTAGGACTTGGTGGATGAGGCTAAGGAGCGATTGGATTTGTTCAAGGATGGAGGACGCGATGATGCACAAGAATGTAGGAATTAGGGCAAGGTGGGGAAAGTATGGCAAATGAAGGGTACAAATCATGGACTAAGGGGTGGAGAAGATTATCTGATGGATTATGGGTATATAGAGAAGGATAACAGGTGCTCTGCAAGTTACGTTTCCAACTGAACCAACAAAGACATGCAAGAAAACAAAGATCTAGTTATGCTACCCTAATATGATCTAGCTAACAGTAACAAGAATGGACAACAGCTTTATTTGCAAGGAAACCATGTATATTAACTGTGCAATGAAGCATTCAAAGATCTGAACATGTAACCAACTTCTGCAAATGAAAACCAAACACTAATGATTGCATGACAAAGCAAAGTCAGTGCTTTTGTGGGCAGCAAAGTCATCCTAGTCACAGCTCTTGATCCCACTAAGGGAGAAGTGAAACCACAGATGTTTGTTGGCCCTTTTCTTGAAGCTTTTTCTGTTAGCAACCTATCAACTAAATCTGAGCATGAAAAGCTATTTTACACATAAAAAACAAACTAAATAACAAAACAAGAGTTAGATCTAAATAGCAGATTTTATTCTAAGAATGCAGCAAAAACACATAAAGATAATCAAAGGAGGTATTGGGCACTTGAGATGGGCCCAACCCCAAGAGCTACAGCCTCCTAAGAGAGATTTAGAGCTGGTGCAAAGCTGGATTCATCTTTATTGATCAAGAAATGAAGAGTTACATCAAAACTGTCCACAAGGAGAACTTGAAAATGAGCTGACAGCAAAACTAATCTATTGCCTAAAAATCGAACTACAAAATGACTACAACAAGACTATGAAATGACTAACTACCAGCTACAAATTGACTAACCACTAGCTAACCAAAATGAGGCCCTAAGCCTTCTTATTTATACAAATTGAGGATTCCAACAGTCCTCCTAAACTTTAGGGACTCGGCTGCCCAAAACTTGTAGTTAACAACAGTCCTACTTGAATTGCTTGGTTGCCCTTGTGCTAATTGATTTGGTGGCCTTTGAACTCCGAGCTGATGGTGGAGAATTCGAGGTAAGTGCCCATAAATGAAGGGGACACCTTCCTACAAATCCTCTCCCTTGTTCTCCCACGAATTTGGCTGCCAAGTGCTCATTAAGACCTTCAATTTTGTCTCCAAGTTGACCAAAAAGGCTACACAAAGCACCCATTAGACTTGTTGGCATAATGACTAACCAAATTCACTCTATTAGCATAAATATAATAAAAAACATGCAATAAACTAATGAGAATGGTTGATTAAGTCAAATTAGGAGGTTGAATGAGCCCAAATAATTATCCATTTTTGGGGCTTATCATCACCCCCCTACTGAAAGTGTTGCTCATCCTCTGAGCAACCAATCTCTCTCCTCATCTTTGATGGCCCTGGTGGCCTCCTTGTCATGCCAAGCTTTTGAAGTGATGTCCTCTTCTCTGTCATGAAACCATGCTTTTCTCGTTGCTTCTTCCCACTGCCTGCTCCTTTTCCTAGTGAATTCTCAGCCTTGGTATGAGTGTGCAAGTATATGCAATCATATGAAAGGAGATGAAACCAGTGGAGGATGGAAGAAAAGAGTGGGTGCATGCCTCCTCAACAAACTTCAAGCTTCAAATCCCTCTTCATAATCAATTCTGGCCTACCCAACGGTTCTACAGGATGTTTCTGGTAAAAATACAGAACTTCCTGTAGAAAGTCTTGTAGCTTCCTGTAGAACAGTTTTCTGACTTCCCGTAGAAACAATTTTCCTTGATTTGGCTCGCTTGGCTGGGGGTGCCTTCTCTTTTAATGTTTCTGTGGTTGCCTTGGGTATGTCGTCACTTTCTTGGACTTTTTCAGTCCTCTCTGCCTTGATTTGTAATCGTTTCTCCCTTGGTGTTTGTACCTTCATTCCACCCACAGTTTTGGCCTCAGCAGCGTGGCATTTCACTCATTCTTCTTGTTCCTTCTGTGGTGGTCTGTTTTGTGTTTCTTTTCCATGTCCTTCCATTACTCCTCCTATTCTGCTCTTCTTCCTCACTGTTAGAAGGACTGATATCATAGGTGAGGGCTTTTATGTCACTTTCTGCTATCATGTCCCTGAAGACTTCCCGATTTTCTTTCTAACTGCATGGTGTTGACCAAAAGATTCATTATTAGGATCATATTCAGCAATGGAAGAAGCATGCAAATTCCCTTCTGGTGTATTCTTTCTTTTCTTTCTGGCAGCTTGTTTGAGGAAGGGCAATGCCTGTGGGAGCAACACCATTATCATCGACTTTTCAAATTCCTGTCCCATGGAATCTGAATCTGCCTTGCCTAAATTTCCATCCGGTGATTGGGTGGTATCACATTGTCTATTCTGTTCTGAGGAACTCAAACTACACTCATTAGAAAGTATCTGACCTTTCCCAGATATCTCAAGGACAGACTGCAAAGGAATAACACTAGCCTGAGGAATAAACTGATTATATTTCTCAACTTTCAGCTGTCCCTCATCATCCTTTCTGTCTTGTAATACTTCTTCACAATCTCTAATAGAGGACTCAAGCATGGAACCGTCCTGCAATTTATCCAGTAGTGTGCATTGCTGTGGGCAATATGACTCTACTTGAGAACCTAAAAGTATGCCCTTGCCAACATTAGCTATTGCTGAATGGTTTTCCATGCGTGACCCTGCATTTATGATTTCAGTTACAGTCCCGCCATGCCCAAAATGTGAAATTTCCATTCTCTTTAGATGAGAAGGTTGATCTGAAATGAATAGCCTGCTAGCAGTGCCTTTGTTATTTATCAGAATACCAGGACAAGTATTTGCATCCTTGTCAAGGGAATCTGGCACAAACAATCCAGTTTTCCCGACAATATCAAAGCTTTCAGAGGGCTGATTTTTGTTATTGTCATTCTCAATTACCATTGCAGGAATACCACAATCCATGCTGAGTTTAGGAGAGTTTAGACATGCTACAGGAACAACCTTCTGTTTATCAAGCCTAAAGCGTTTCCTTCTTATTGATCCTTCTATTGTTGTAGTTGGCAGTTTCTGACTGCAGAGTGTCTCCATTCAGATGAATGTCTTCAATGTTCTGATTTGCTGTCCCATTTTCATTTGCAACAAGTTCACGGAATAAGCGTTGAACCAATGGATTTGTAAATCCAAAAAGCTCAGCACCGTCAATTATCGAGAACTGATCCCTATGAACCTTTTGAACTCGCATGTTACTTTTCTTCTGGATTTTTTCCCATGCAATGGTAGGAGTTTCCCCATGGCACGAAATCCCTTTGTCGGATACAATAACAAACACAGGCCCTTTGGCACCTTCCTGAATCTCCATTTCATATATGTGTCCAGCATAATTGTGCAGAGCTTGATATCCAATGGGATAGGGATATCTGTCCTTCCCCTCGTTTTGAGCTTGAAATTTTCTAAAACTCCCGAGTTTTCTTTCTGCAGGGATGTTTTCTGCCTTTCTTGTAGAAGTCTCTCGTTTCCTCTAGAACGAAATAGTGCTTCGTGTAGAATGTCGATAATCAGGAGGGTTTTGAAAAATGGACGAGAAAGACTGGTTTGCTTCTATGGAGGTGGTATGGAGCTTGTTGCAGCTGCAGGGACGATGATAAAATGGAAACAATGGTGGTGAGAGCATCTTAAAGATGAGTTCAATTGGCTGTTTATGGAGACTTCCGCTGATGGAGGGTGAGCTGGCCAAGTGCACGTTGGCTGCATGCAGACCGTTGGTCCCCACTGCAGTGTTATTATGAACTATAGTTCTCTGCACTGGAGTTTAAAATATCCACAACTGTCTGTGTTTTCATTTTTATTTTTAATTTTCCCGTGAGTTGTCTAACACGCACGCTGCATGATTCCTGGCTGATTGCTAGAGAATTAGAAAAGGAACTTATCGGCTTAATCTTGCTATATTCGTGCCTTAATTCCACCATTCCATTTGTTTAAGCATTTCTTCAATTAGATTCATGCAACAGAGGAACAAGTTTTAGTCACGTACCTGAAAGTCGTGCATGGTTGTTGTGAAGCTGAGATCTTTCATTCGCTGCATGCATTTGATTCTATGGTTGTATGATGGCTTGGCTAATTATTTTTGTTTGTTTTTCTTGTGCAGGTGTCCTCTGGCCAGATGCATGCTTCAGGAGTTCATTTTCACGCTCAGATCTACACCTTCAAGTTGCTGCTGCTGAATTTTCACCAGACCAGAACTTATTTTCGCCATTGCTCCCAAACGGTAAACCGATCGATCTGAAACTTGCTGAGCACGTTCCTATCATCATTATGAACCTCCCATAGCAAAATCGTGATTAATGGATGCACGGATTTCGAGAAAATTAGAAAATGGATGAAGATTTTAGAGATCAATTTCTCGGAAACCGTGCATCAGAATTGGCTGAAACTGCTTGGGTAGGTTACCATCACTCATATTCATATCCCCATGAAACAGGTTTTGAAACGGATGCACGGATATGGAGAAAATGCAAAAATGGCTGATGGTGATGGAGGCTGATTTCTTGGAAACCGTGCACTAGAATTGGCTGAAACTACTCAAGCATGTTGCCATCATCCCTATACAACTCTCTGTAAAACGGTTTTTCAAATGGATGCATGGTTTTCAAGTTATGGCAAAAACAAATTTTGTTCTATGTATTTTCTCTTCAAAGCATTTTGAAAGTTTTTGCATGGAAAGAAAAACTGAGCTTGGGCTGTGATGCAGGTATGGAGATGATGGAGGAGGAGTTTGAAGATTGCAGGAGGACTTCTGAACCCTTGAGGAAGCTATCGTGTTCGCCAAACCACCTTTTTGCAATCCATTTCTAGCTTCCTACAATTTCTACAGGAACTTCCTGTAGAAGCACAGTGAAGAGGTAAAATGAGGTGGAAAAGATGATGGAAAAGGGTGAGGAATGGGAACATGGATGCTTGTAGGCATAACCAATGGATTCCAAGATTTAGGTCCCCTTCCAAAATCAAATCTGGCTCGCTTGAAGGTTCTACATGATGTTTCCTGCAGAAATATAGAACTTCCTCTAGAAGGCACAAAAACTCCTTTGTCTTTGTTTTGAGTGATCCTCCTGACCTGCAATGTCATTGCTGCAACATGAAATTATTCAATGGAAATTAGCTTTATTTTTCTTTTTCTTTTTCTCTTTTTTTTTTTTTTTGAAAAACAACTAGTGTGCCTCATGGAGGTTTTCACCCTAATTGCCTGCCCTGGGCGCCTCCAAGGGAGGTTTTCACCCAGAGATCTTATTCTCTTTTCTCTTTTTTTTCCAACCCATTGACCGCCTCATGGAGGTTTTCAATCAATGAGCCAATCTAAGGCGCCTCTGAGGAGGTTTTCACCTTAGATTTCTATTTTCCTCTTTTTTCATTTTTTCTTTTTCTTTTTTCATTTTTTTTTCTTTTTTCTACCCTACCCTACTTGAAAAACAAAATCGTTCTCAAGTATAAGAATACTTCCAATGGAGCCATGTGCACATTGAGATTAGAGATAAACTGATGTGGAGGCTTGAAATGCATGCTTTGCCAACTATTCGGATCTCAGAGACCAAATGATTTGACTTTGAAGGGATCAAACATAGTTGAAGAAGAGAGTACTGATGCAACTTAGTGACCTTCTGAAACCATATCTCAATATAGCTCTGATATCCTTGGTCCTTTTGCTGATCTGGATCATTCTTCATGTCACCTTCTATCATGATCTTCTCATCTTCCTCTTTTTGCTGATCTTTCTCTTGAGTGCATGGAGGATTTGATGGTAACCATGAGGGAACTCTCTCGATCTCTGATTCTGATCTCTTCTCTTCATCAAGTGCAGCCCATGGTTCTTTGATCTCCTCTTTTGAATCTTCTTTTGCCAAATGTGGTCCTTCAATGCTTTCAAGATAATCTCTGCTTTGTAACACTCTTCCTGAGCTATGGTGAAGATCATCGAGCTCAAGAGGAGTCATTTGGACATGTTGTGTCTCAGCATTGCAATTTTGTTGAGCTACTCCAATGGACAGGTTTGGAAATGGTGGTATGGGTAGCTGAGTGGGGGCGTAGATTTGAGATGGATGTGGATGGGGTTGTGGTTGGGCAAGCATTTGGGGTTGCCTTGGTGGAGTAGGAGGTGATGGTTGTGGATGAACAGGTGGTGGAGGAAAAGAAGCAGGAGGAGTGTTGTATTGGGGCCTCCACCCCTGATGAGGTGCATTCCACTGAGGCTGAGAATAAGAGTGAAATGAATGAGCAACTGGTTGGGCATAATATGGATCTGGGAAGGAACAAGGAGGAGGTGTGAACCAAGAAGGATGAGCAGGGGGACCCCAAGAAGGCATGAAAGTGGCTTGATAGGGGTCATAATAGGTCTCGGATGTCCCTTGCAGTTCCTGCTGGTAAGATCTAGGTCCATGCGGCCTCCTTTGGTTCATACAATGGAGTGGTTCAGTGGCTCCTTTGGCTCTCTGATATGCAACTTTAAGTCCAGGTAAGGAAGGGCACTGATTTGTAGGATGGTATTCTTAACAGATGAAACACACTTCTAGGGAGTGCATTGGACATTCGTTCCTAGGATGCTTTCTAGTGCACCTAGGACAAAATATGACCAAAGTGCTCTTGGCTCCCACTTGCCTCCTTTGGATCTGTAAGCTATCCAGTTGCATGGCAAGAAACTACCTCATATCACTCTTGAAATCTTCCATTTGAGTTGCAAACTCATTCTTGGACAAGGTATTGCTCCCAACATTTCTACTTGTAGCCATTTGCTCCAGAGGAATGTTTTCTTCTTCTTCTCCCCTAGAGGTTCTTTAAATATGCCTTGATGTCCATTCAAGGGTTCTTCTTAGTCACAACCATCGAAGAAGAGAGAAGGTTGGCCGTGTGAAGCAATGGGGGGTGTTGTGAAATCTTTTTTCTAACTTATCTCTACTCCTACAAGGCATGAAAGGAAATCTTTTTGATTGATTTTTGTATTTTTCTTCTTGTACCTGCAAAACTAAAATAGATTGAACTGCAACTAACTATCTTGCTGAAGTGAAAATGCGGAATTGAAATGGAATTGGGAAATGACTAATCTATTTTGCTCAAATGAAATTGCAGGAATGAAATGCTAGGCTACGCTTGCAGAATTGAAATGCTAATCTACGCTTGCAGAAATGAAATTGCAGAATTGAAATGCTAATCTATGAAAGCGAGAAATGCTAATCTATGAAAGCAGGAAATGCTAATCTACTTTTGCATAAACGAAATTGCATAATGGAAATGAAATAAACTACTTAGCAGAAGATTGTAGTGGAAAATAGAAGAAAAGCAACAATCACCAATACTCTGACGCTTCCCCGGCAACGGTGCCAAAAATATGGTGAGCCCCAGTATTATAGAAATAATGCTACAACTCCTGGAACTCCCTTCTTTAATTTTATCAACCCGGTAGTTCGTAACAAACTTGGAAGCAACGGTGCTGTATGCACAAGTACTAGCTCTTGCCGCAGCTGTCACTTGGTCAGTTGGCACAAGTCCGCTAGGAGCTTAAGCCAACTTCTATGAGCTCTTAGAAGAAGCTTTTTAATTGATGGATGAAATCTAACTCGAAGGAAGCTAATCTAATTGCAAAAAGAAAATGAGAGCCAAAAAGAAACGCAAACCCTAGCAAACCCTAATTCTACCAGCTAGTCCTACTGACGCAAAGGAGAGCATGCAAACTACTAAAAGAGATGCCATTACTTCTATGAAGGTAAAATACATCTGTCTAGACTACCTCTATCTGAAGAAAAAATCTTTTTGTATTTTTGTTTAAGTTCTTGGAATTATCATGCATGTGCTTCTAACTATTTTTGACTGTGCAGAGGTGGATCAAGGAGGAGAAATGCTTGGGAAAGGTTGGGAAGGTTCATAGAGGGTCTAAGGGGTCCCTAACACCCTTCCAGAGAGTCTCACAAAGTTTGGCTGCCAAGAAACCGTGTTTATGAGCTTCTACAGGAAGTCTGCAAGGGTTCTACAGGATGTTCAGGATGTTCTATAATTCTTCTATAGGATGTTTCGAAATGGGATTTTGGAACATGGATGGAGGGAAAAAGAGGGAGGAATGAGTATGGGGGTGAAATAGGGGTGTGAAGAGGTCTGGGACTTGGTGGATGAGGCTAAGGAGCGATTAGATTTGTTCAAGGATGGAGGACGCGATGATGCACAGGAATGTAGGAATTAGGGCAAGGTGGGGAAAGTATGGCAAATGAAGGGTACGAATCATGGACTAAGGGGTGGAGCAGATTATCTGATGGATTATGGGTAGATAGAGAAGGATAACAGGTGCTCTGCAAGTTACGTTTCCCAATGAACCAACAAAGACATGCAAGAATACAAAGATCTAGTTATGCTACCCTAATATGATCTAGCTAACAGTAACAAGAATGGACAGTAGCTTTATTTGCAAGGAAACCATGTATATTAACTGTGCAATGAAGCATTCAAAGATCTGAACATGTAACCAACTTCTGCAAATGAAAACCAAACACTAATGATTGCATGGCAAAACAAAGTCAATGCTTTTGTGGGCAGCAAAGTCATCCTAGTCACAGCTCCTGATCCCACTAAGGGAGAGGTGAAACCACAGATGTTTGTTGGCCCTTTTCTTGAAGATTTTTCTGTTAACAACCTATCAACTAAATCTGAGCATGAAAAGCTATTTTACACATAAAGAACAAACTAAATAACAAAACAAGAGTTAGATCTAAATAGAAGATTTTATTTTAAGAATGCAGCAAAAACACATAAAGATAATCAAAGGAGGTATTGGGCACTTGAGATGGGCCCAACCCCAAGAGCTACAACCTCCTAAGAGAGATTTAGAGCTGGTGCAAAGCTGGATTCATCTTTATTGATCAAGAAATGAAGAGTTACATCAAAACTGTCCACAAGGAGAACTTGAAAATGAGCTGACAGCAAAACTAATCTATTGCCTAAAAATCGAACTACAAAATGACTACAACAAGACTATGAAATGACTAACTACCAGCTACAAATTGACTAACCACTAGCTAACCAAAATGAGGCCCTAAGCCTTCTTATTTATACAAATTGAGGATCCAACAGTCCTCCTAAACTTTAGGGACTCGGCTACCCAAAACTTGTAGTTAACAACAGTCCTACTTGACTTGCTTGGCTGCCCTTGTGCTAATTGATTTGGTGGCCTTTGAACTCCAAGCTGATGGTGGAGAATTCGAGGTAAGGGCCCATAAATGAAGGGGACACCTTCCTACAAATCCTCTCCCTTGTTCTCCCACGAATTTGGCTGCCAAGTGCTCATTAAGACCTTCAATTTTGTCTCCAAGTTGACCAAAAAGGCTACACAAAGCACCCATTAGACTTGTTGGCATAATGACTAACCAAATTCACTCTATTAGCATAAATATAATCAGAAACATGCAATAAACTAATGAGAATGGTGGATTAAGTCAAATTAGGAGGTTGAATGACCCCAAATAATTATCCATTTTTGGGGCTCATCATCACCCCCCTACTGAAAGTGTTGCTCATCCTCTGAGCAACCAATCTCTCTCCTCATCTTTGATGGCCCTGGTGGCCTCCTTGTCATGCCAAGCTTCTGAAGTGATGCCCTCTTCTCTGTCATGAAACCATGCTTTTCTCGTTGCTTCTTCCCACTGCCTGCTCCTTTTCCTAGTGAATTCTCAGCCTTGGTATGAGTGTGCAAGTATATGCAATCATATGAAAGGAGATGAAACCAGTGGAGGATGGAAGAAAAAAGTGGGTGCATGCCTCCTCAACAAACTTCAAGCTTCAAATCCCTCTTCATAATCAATTCTAGCCTACCCAACGGTTCTACAGGATGTTTCTGGTAAAAATACAGAACTTCCTGTAGAAAGTCCTGTAGCTTCCTGTAGAACAGTTTTTTGACTTCATGTAGAAATAATTTTCCTCGATTTGGCTCGCTTGGCTGGGGGTGCCTTCTCTTTTAATGTATGTCCTCACTTTCTTGGACTTTTTCAGTCCTCTCTGCCTTGATTTGTAATCGTTTCTCCCTTGGTGTTTGTGCCTTCATTCCACCCACAGTTTTGGCCTCAGCAGCGTGGCATTTCACTCATTCTTCTTGTTCCTTCTGTGGTGGTCTGTTTTGTGTTTCTTTTCCATGTCCTTCCATTACTCCTCCTATTCTGCTCTTCTTCCTCACTGTTAGAAGGACTTATATCATAGGTGAGGGCTTTTATGTCACTTTCTGCTATCATGTCCCTGAAGACTTCCCGATTTTCTTTCTAACTGCATGGTGTTGACCAAAAGATTCATTATTAGGATCATATTCAGCAATGGAAGAAGCATGCAAATTCCCTTCTGGTGTATTCTTTCTTTTCTTTCTGGCATCTTGTTTGAGGAAGGGCAATGCCTGTGGGAGAAACACCATTATCACCGACTTTGCAAATTCCTGTCCCATGGAATCTGAATATGCCTTGCCTAAATTTCCATCCGGTGATTGGGTGGTATCACATTGTCTATTCTGTTCTGAGGAACTCAAACTACACTCATTAGAAAGTATCTGACCTTTCCCAGATATCTCAAGGACAGACTGCAAAGGAATAACACTAGCCTGAGGAATAAACTGATTATATTTCTCAACTTTCAGCTGTCCCTCATCATCCTTTCTGTCTTGTAATACTTCTTCACAATCTCTAATAGAGGACTCAAGCATGGAACCGTCCTGCAATTTATCCAGTAGTGTGCATTGCTGTGGGCAATATGACTCTACTTGAGAACCTAAAAGTATGCCCTTGCCAACATTAGCTATTGCTGAATGGTTTTCCATGCGTGACCCTGCATTTATGATTTCAGTTACAGTCCCGCCATGCCCAAAATGTGAAATTTCCATTCTCTTTAGATGAGAAGGTTGATCTGAAATGAATAGCCTGCTAGCAGTGCCTTTTTTATTTATCAGAATACCAGGACAAGTATTTGCATCCTTGTCAAGGGAATCTGGCACAAACAATCCAGTTTTCCCGACAATATCAAAGCTTTCAGAGGGCTGATTTTTGTTATTGTCATTCTCAATTACCATTGCAGGAATACCACAATCCATGCTGAGTTTAGGAGAGTTTAGACATGCTACACGAACAACCTTCTGTTTACCAAGCCTGAAGCGTTTCCTTCTTATTGATCCTTCTATTGTTGTAGTTGGCAGTTTCTGACTGCAGAGTGTCTCCATTCAGATGAATGTATTCAATGTTCTGATTTGTTGTCCCATTTTCATTTGCAACAAGTTCACGGAATAAGCGTTGAACCAATGGATTTGTAAATCCAGAAAGCTCAGCACCGTCAATTATCGAGAACTGATCCCTATGAACCTTTTGAACTCGCATGTTACTTTTCTTCTGGATTTTTTCCCAGGCAATGGTAGGAGTTTCCCCGTGGCACGAAATCCCTTTGTCGGATACAATCGCAAACACAGGCCCTTTGGCACCTTCCTGAATCTCCATTTCATATATGTGTCCAGCATAATTGTGCAGAGCTTGATATCCAATGGGATAGGGATATCTGTCCTTCCCCTCGTTTTGAGCTTGAAATTTTCTAAAACTCCCAAGTTTTCTTTCTGCAGGGATGTTTTCTGCCTTTCTTGTAGAAGTCTCTCGTTTCCTGTAGAACGAAACAGTGCTTCGTGTAGAATGTTGATAAGCAGGAGGGTTTTGAAAAATGGACGAGAAAGACTGGTTTGCTTCTATGGAGGTGGTATGGAGCTTGTTGCAGCTGTAGGGACGATGATAAAATGGAAACAATGGTGGTGAGAGCATCTTAAAGATGAGTTCAATTGGCTGTTTATGGAGACTTCCGCTGATGGAGGGTGAGCTGGCCAAGTGCACGTTGGCTGCATGCAGACAATTGGTCCCCACTGCAGTGTTATTATGAACTGTAGTTCTCTGCCTGTAATCACTTACCATTAGTTGCACTGGAGTTTAAAATATCCACAACTGTCTTTGTTTTCATTTTTATTTTTAATTTTCACGTGAGTTGTCTAACACGTACGCTGCATGATTCCTGGCTGATTGCTAGAGAATTGGAAAAGGAACTTATCGGCTTAATATTGCTATATTCGTTCCTTAATTCCACCATTCCATTTGTTTAAGCATTTCTTCAATTAGATTCATGCAACAGAGGAACAAGTTTTAGTCACGTACCTGAAAGTCGTGCATGGTTGTTGTGAAGCTGAGATCTTTCATTCGATGCATGCATTTGATTCTATGGTTGCATGATGGCTTGGCTAATTATTTTTGGTTGTTTTTCTTGTGCAGGTGTCCTCTGGCCAGATGCATGCTTCAGGAGTTCATTTTCACACTCAGATCTGCACCTTCAAGTTGCTGCTGCTGAATTTTCACCAGACCAGAACTTATTTTCGCCGTTGCTCCCAAACGGTAAACCGGATCGATCTGAAACTTGCTGAGCACGTTCCTATCATCATTATGCACCTCCCATAGCAAAATCGTGATCAATGGATGCACGGATTTCGATAAAATTAGAAAATGGCTGAATATTTTAGAGATCAATTTCTCGGAAACCGTGCATCGAAATTGGCTCCTTTGGCTCTCTGATATGCAACTTTAAGTCCAGGTAAGGAAGGGCATTGATTTGTAGGATGGTATTCTTCACAGATGAAACACACTTCTAGGGAGTGCATTGGACATTCGTTCCTAGGATGCTTTCTAGTGCACCTAGGACAAAAGATGACCAAAGCGCTCTTGGCTCCCTCTTGCCTCCTTTGGATGTGTAAGCTATCCAGTTGCATGGCAAGAAACTGCCTCATATCACTCTTGAAATCTTCCATTTGAGTTGCAAACTCATTCTTGGACAAGGTATTGCTCCCAACATTTCTACTTGTAGCCATTTGCTCCAGAGAAATGTTTTCTTCTTCTTCTCCCCTAGAGGTTCTTTAAATATGCCTTGATGTCCATCCAAGGGTTCTTCTTAGTCACAGCCATCGAAGAAGAGAGAAGGTTGGCCGTGTGAAGCAATGGGGGGTGTTGTGAAATCTTTTTTCTAAATTATCTCTGCTCCTACAAGGCATGAAAGGAAATATTTTTGATTGATTTTTGTATTTTTCTTCTTGTACCTGCAAAACTAAAATAGATTGAACTGCAACTAACTATCTTGCTGAAGTGAAAATGCGGAATTGAAATGGAATCAGGAAATGACTAATCTATTTTGCTCAAATGAAATTGCAGGAATGAAATGCTAGGCTACGCTTGCAGAATTGAAATGCTAATCTACGCTTGCAGAAATGAAGTTGCAGAATTGAAATGCTAATCTATGAAAGCGAGAAATGCTAATCTATGAAAGCAGGAAATGCTAATCTACTTTTGCATAAACAAAATTGCATAATGGAAATGAAATAAACTACTTAGCAGAAGATTGTAGTGGAAAATAGAAGAAAAGCAGCAATCACCAATACTCTGACGCTTCCCCGGCAACGACGCCAAAAATATGGTGAGCCCCAGTATTATAGCAATAATGCTACAACTCCTGGAACTCCCTTCTTTAATTTTATCAACCCGGTAGTTCGTAACAAACTTGGAAGCGACGGTGCTGTATGCACAAGTACTAGCTCTTGCCGCAGCTGTCACTTGGTCAGCTGGCACAAGTCCGCTAGGAGCTTAAGCCAACTTCTATGAGCTCTTAGAAGAAGCTTTTTAATTGATGGATGAAATCTAACTCGAAGGAAGCTAATGTAATTGCAAAAAGAAACTGAGATCCAAAAAGAAACGCAAACCCTAGCAAACCCTAATTCTACCAGCTAGTCCTACTGACGCAAAGGAGAGCATGCAAACTACTAAAAGAGATGCCATTACTTCTATGAAGGTAAAATACATGTGTCTAGACTACCTCTATCTGAAGAAAACATCTTTTTGTATTTTTGTTTAAGTTCTTGGAATTATAATGCATGTGCTTCTAACTATTTTTGACTGTGCAGAGGTGGATCAAGGAGGAGAAATGCTTGGGAAAGGTTGGGAAGATTCATAGAGGGTCTAAGGGGTCCCTAACACCCTTCCAGAGAGTCTCACAAAGTTTGACTGCCAAGAAACCGTGTTTATGAGCTTCTACAGGAAGTCTGCAAGGGTTCTACAGGATGTTCAGGATTTCTACAGGATGTTCTGTAATTCTTCTACAGGATGTTTCGAAATGGGATTTTGGAACATGGATGGAGGGAAAAAGAGGGAGGAATGAGTATGGGGGTGAAATAGGGGTGTGAAGAGGTCTAAGACTTGGTGGATGAGGCTAAGGAGCGATTAGATTTGTTCAAGGATGGAGGACGCGATGATGCACGAGTATGTAGGAATTAGGGCAAGGTGGGAAAAGTATGGCAAATGAAGGGTACGAATCATGGACTAAGGGGTGGAGAAGATTATCTGATGGATTATGGGTAGATAGAGAAGGATAACAGGTGCTCTGCAAGTTACGTTTCCAACTGAACCAACAAAGACATGCAAAAAAACAAAGATCTAGTTATGCTACCCTAATATGATCTAGCTAACAGTAACAAGAATGGACAGCAGCTTTATTTGCAAGGAAACCATGTATATTAACTATGCAATGAAGCATTCAAAGATCTGAACATGTAACCAACTTCTGCAAATGAAAACCAAACACTAATGATTGCATGGCAAAGCAAAGTCAGTGCTTTTGTGGGCAGCAAAGTCATCCTAGTCACAACTCTTGATCCCACTAAGGGAGAGGTGAAACCACAGATGTTTGTTGGCCCTTTTCTTGAAGCTTTTTCTGTTAACAACCTATCAACTAAATCTGAGCATGAAAAGCTATTTTACACATAAAAAACAAACTAAATAACAAAACAAGAGTTAGATCTAAATAGCAGATTTTATTCTAAGAATGCAGAAAAAACACCTAAAGATAATCAAAGGAGGTATTGGGCACTTGAGATGGGCCCAACCCCAAGAGCTACAGCCTCCTAAGAGAGATTTAGAGCTGGTGCAAAGCTGGATTTATCTTTATTGATCAAGAAATGAAGAGTTACATCAAAACTGTCCACAAGGAGAACTTGAAAATGAGCTGACAGCAAAACTAATCTATTGCCTAAAAATCGAACTACAAAATGACTACAACAAGACTATGAAATGACTAACTACCAGCTACAAATTGACTAACCACTAGCTAACCAAAATGAGGCCCTAAGCCTTCTTATTTATACAAATTGAGGATCCAACAGTCCTCCTAAACTTTAGGGACTCGGCTGCCCAAAACCTGTAGTTAACAACAGTCCTACTTGACTTGCTTGGCTGCCCCTGTGCTAATTGATTTGGTGGCCTTTGAACTCCGAGCTGATGGTGGAGAATTCGAGGTAAGGGCCCATAAATGAAGGGGACACCTTCCTACAAATCCTCTCCCTTGTTCTCCCACGAATTTGGCTGCCAAGTGCTCATTAAGACCTTCAATTTTGTCTCCAAGTTGACCAAAAAGGCTACACAAAGCACCCATTAGACTTGTTGGCATAATGACTAACCAAATTCACTCTATTAGCATAAATATAATAAAAAACATGCAATAAACTAATGAGAATGGTGGATTAAGTCAAATTAGGAGGTTGAATGAGCCCAAATAATTATCCATTTTTGGGGCTCATCATCACCCCCCTACTGAAAGTGTTGCTCATCCTCTGAGCAACCAATCTCTCTCCTCATCTTTGATGGCCCTGGTGGCCTCCTTGTCATGCCAAGCTTCTGAAGTGATGTCCTCTTCTCTGTCATGAAACCATGCTTTTCTCGTTGCTTCTTCCCACTGCCTGCTCCTTTTCCTAGTGAATTCTCAGCCTTGGTATGAGTGTGCAAGTATATGCAATCATATGAAAGGAGATGAAACCAGTGGAGGATGGAAGAAAAGAGTGGGTGCATGCCTCCTCAACAAACGTCAAGCTTCAAATCCCTCTTCATAATCAATTCTGGCCTACCCAACGGTTCTACAGGATGTTTCTGGTAAAAATACAGAACTTCCTGTAGAAAGTCCCGTAGCTTCCTGTAGAACAGTTTTCTGACTTCCTTTAGAAACAATTTTCCTCGATTTGGCTCGCTTGGCTGGGGGTGCCTTCTCTTTTAATGTTTCTGTGGTTGCCTTGGGTATGTCCTCACTTTATTGGACTTTTTCAGTCCTCTCTGCCTTGATTTGTAATCGTTTCTCCCTTGGTGTTTGTGCCTTCATTCCACCCACAGTTTTGGCCTCAGCAGCGTGGCATTTCACTCATTCTTCTTGTTCCTTCTGTGGTGGTCTGTTTTGTGTTTCTTTTCCATGTCCTTCCATTACTCCTCCTATTCTGCTCTTCTTCCTCACTGTTAGAAGGACTTATATCATAGGTGAGGGCTTTTATGTCACTTTCTGCTATCATGTCCCTGAAGACTTCTCGATTTTCTTTCTAACTGCATGGTATTGACCAAAAGATTTATTATTAGAATCATATTCAGCAATGGAAGAAGCATGCAAATTCCCTTCTGGTGTATTCTTTCTTTTCTTTCTGGCAGCTTGTTTGAGGAAGGGCAATGCTTGTGGGAGCAACACCATTATCATCGACTTTGCAAATTCCTGTCCCATGGAATCTGAATCTGCCTTGCCTAAATTTCCATCCGGTGATTGGGTGGTATCACATTGTCTATTCTGTTCTGAGGAACTCAAACTACACTCATTAGAAAGTATCTGACCTTTCCCAGATATCTCAAGGACAGACTGCAAAGGAATAGCACTAGCCTGAGGAATAAACTGATTATATTTCTCAACTTTCAGCTGTCCCTCATCATCCTTTCTGTCTTGTAATACTTCTTCACAATCTCTAATAGAGGACTCAAGCATGGAACCATCCTGCAATTTATCCAGTAGTGTGCATTGCTGTGGGCAATATGACTCTACTTGAGAACCTAAAAGTATGCCCTTGCCAACATTAGCTATTGCTGAATGGTTTTCCATGCGTGACCCTACATTTATGATTTCAGTTACAGTCCCGCCATGCCCAAAATGTGAAATTTCCATTCTCTTTAGATGAGAAGGTTAATTTGAAATGAATAGCCTGCTAGCAGTGCCTTTGTTATTTATCAGAATACCAGGACAAGTATTTGCATCCTTGTCAAGGGAATCTGGCACAAACAATCCAGTTTTCCCGACAATATCAAAGCTTTTAGAGGGCTGATTTTTGTTATTGTCATTCTCAATTACCATTGCAGGAATACCACAATCCATGCTGAGTTTAGGAGAGTTTAGACATGCTACACGAACAGCCTTCTGTTTATCAAGCCTGAAGCATTTCCTTCTTATTGATCCTTCTATTGTTGTAGTTGGCAGTTTCTGACTGCAGAGTGTCTCCATTTAGATGAATGTCTTCAATGTTCTGATTTGCTGTCCCATTTTCATTTGCAACAAGTTCACGGAATAAGCGCTGAACCAATGGATTTATAAATCCAAAAAGCTCAGCACCGTCAATTATCGAGAACTGATCCCTATGAACCTTTTGAACTCGCATGTTACTTTTCTTCTGGATTTTTTCCCAGGCAATGGTAGGAGTTTCCCCGTGGCACGAAATCCCTTTGTCGGATACAATCACAAACACAGGCCCTTTGGCACCTTCCTGAATCTCCATTTCATATATGTGTCCAGCATAATTGTGCAGAGCTTGATATCCAATGGGATAGGGATATCTGTCCTTCCCCTCGTTTTGAGCTTGACATTTTCTAAAACTCCCGAGTTTTCTTTCTGCAGGGATGTTTTCTGCCTTTCTTGTAGAAGTCTCTCGTTTCCTGTAGAACGAAACAGTGCTTCGTGTAGAATGTCGATAAGCAGGAGGGTTTTGAAAAATGGACGAGAAAGACTGGTTTGCTTCTATGGAGGTGGTATGGAGCTTGTTGCAGCTGCAGTGATGATGATAAAATGGAAACAATGGTGGTGAGAGCATCTTAAAGATGAGTTCAATTGGCTGTTTATGGAGACTTCCGCTGATGGAGGGTGAGCTGACCAAGTGCACATTGGCTGCATGCAGACCGTCGGTCCCCACTGCAGTGTTATTATGAACTGTAGTTCTCTGCCTGTAATCACTTACCATTAGTTGCACTGGAGTTTAAAATATCCACAACTGTCTGTGTTTTCATTTTTATTTTTAATTTTCACGTGAGTTGTCTAACACGTACGCTGCATGATTCCTGGCTGATTGCTAGAGAATTGGAAAAGGAACTTATCGGCTTAATCTTGCTATATTCGTGCCTTAATTCCACCATTACATTTGTTTAAGCATTTCTTCAATTAGATTCATGCAACAGAGGAACAAGTTTTAGTCACGTACCTGAAAGTCGTGCATGGTTGTTGTGAAGCTGAGATCTTTCATTCGCTGCATGCATTTGATTCTATGGTTGCATGATGGCTTGGCTAATTATTTTTGGTTTTTTTTCTTGTGCAGGTGTCCTCTGGCCGGATGCATGCTTCAGGAGTTCATTTTCACGCTCAGATCTGCACCTTCAAGTTGCTGCTGCTGAATTTTCACCAGACCAGAACTTATTTTCACCATTGCTCCCAAACGGTAAACCGGATCGATCTGAAACTTGCTGAGCACGTTCCTATCATCATTATGCACCTCCGATAGAAAAATCGTGAACAATGGATGCACGGATTTCGAGAAAATTAGAAAATGGCTGAAGATTTTAGATATCCATTTCTCGGAAACCGTGCACCGGAATTGGCTGAAACTGCTTGGGTAGGTTACCATCACTCATATTCATATCCCCATGAAACAGGTTTTGAAACGGATGCACGGATATGGAGAAAATGCAAAAATGGCTGATGGTGATGAAGGCTGATTTCTTGGAAACCGTGCTTCGGAATTGGCTGAAACTGCTCAAGCATGTTGCCATCATCCCTATACAACTGTCTGTAAAACAGTTTTTCAAATGGATGCATGGTTTTCAAGTTATGGCAAAAACAAATTTTGTTCTATGTATTTTCTCTTCAAAGCATTTTGCAAGTTTTTGCATGGAAAGAAAAACTGAGCTTGGGCTGTGATGCAGGTATGGAGATGATGGAGGAGGAGTTTGAAGATTGCAGGAGGACTTCTGAACCCTTGAGGAAGCTATCGTGGTCGCCAAACCACCTTTTTGCAATCCATTTCTAGCTTCCTATAATTTCTACAGGAACTTCCTGTAGAAGCACAATCAAGAGGCAAAATGAGGTGGAAAAGATGATGGAAAAGGGTGAGGAATGGGAACATGGATGCTTGCAGGCATAACCAATGGATTCCAAGATTTAGATCCCCTTCCAAAATCAAATCTGGCTCGCTTGAAGGTTCTACAGGATGTTTCCTGTAGAAATATAAAACTTCCTCTAGAAGGCACAAAAACTCCTTTGTCTTTGTTTTGAGTGATCCTCCTGACCTGCAATGTCATTGCTATAACATGAAATTATTCAATGGAAAATAGTTTTATTTTTCTTTTTCTTTTTCTCTTTTTTTTTTTTTTTTGAAAAACAACTAGTGCGCCTCATGGAGGTTTTCACCTTAATTGCCTGCCCTGGGCACCTCAAAGGGAGGTTTTCACCCAGAGATCTTATTCTCTTTTCTCTTTTTTTTGCAACCCATTGACCGCCTCATGGAGGTTTTCAATCAATGAGCCAATCTAAGGCGCCTCCGAGGAGGTTTTCACCTTAGATTTCTATTTTCGTCTTTTTTCATTTTTTCTTTTTCTTTTTTCTTTCTTTTTTTTTTATACCCTACCCTACTTGAAAAACTAAATCGTTCTCAAGTATAAGAATACTTCCAATGCAGCCATGTGCACATCGAGATTAGAGATAAACTGATGTGGAGGCTTGAAATGCATGCTTTGCCAGCTATTCGGATCTCAGAGACCAAATGATTTGACTTTGAAGGGATCAAACATAGCTGAAGAAGAGAGTACTGCTGCAACTTAGTGACCTTCTGAAACCATATCTCAATATAGCTCTGATATCCTTGGTCCTTTTGCTGATCTGGATCATTCTTCGTGTCACCTTCTATCATAACCTTCTCATCTTCCTCTTTTTGCTGATCTTTCTCTTGAGTGCATGGAGGATTTGATGGTAACCATGAGGGAACTCTCTCGATCTCTGATTCTGATCTCTTCTCTTCATCAAGTGCAGCCCATGGTTCTTTGATCTCCTCTTTTGAATCTTCTTTTGCTAGATGTGGTCCTTCAATGCTTTCAAGATAATCTCTGCTTTGCAATACTCTTCCTGAGCTATGGTGAAGATCATCGAGCTCAAGAGGAGTCATTTGGACATGTTGTGTCTCAGCAATGCAATTTTGTTGAGCTACTCCAATGGACAGGTTTGGAAATGGTGGTATGGGTAGCGGAGTGGGGGCGTAGATTTGAGATGGATGTGGATGGGGATGTGGTTGGGCAGGCATTTGGGGTTGCCTTGGTGGAGCAAGAGGTGATGGTTGTGGATGAACAGGTGGTGGAGGAAAAGAAGCAGGAGGAGTGTTGTATTGGGGAATCCACCCCTGATGAGGTGCATTCCACTGAGGCTGTGGCTGAGCGTAAGAGTGAAATGAATGATTAACTGGTTGGGCATAATATGGATCTGGGAAGGAACAAGGAGGAGGTGTGAACCAAGAAGGATGAGCAGGGAGACCGCAAGAAGGCATGAAAGTGGCTTGATAGGGGTCATAATAGGTCTCGGATGTCCCTTGCAGTTCCTGCTAGTAAGATCTAGGTCCATGCGGCCTCCTTTGGTTCATACAATGGAGTGGTTCAGTGGCTCCTTTGGCTCTCTGATATGCAACTTTAAGTCCAGGTAAGGAAGGGCACTGATTTGTAGGATGGTATTCTTCACAGATGAAACACACTTCTAGGGAGTGCATTGGACATTCGTTCCTAGGATGCTTTCTAGTGCACCTAGGACAAAAGATAACCAAAGCGCTCTTGGCTCCCTCTTGCCTCCTTTGGATCTGTAAGCTATCCAGTTGCATGGCAAGAAACTGCCTCATATCACTCTTGAAATATTCCATTTGAGTTGCAAACTCATTCTTGTACAAGGTATTGCTCCCAACATTTCTACTTGTAGCCATTTGCTCTAGAGGAATGTTTTCTTCTTCTTCTCCCCTAGAGGTTCTTTAAATATGCCTTGATGTCCATCCAAGGGTTCTTCTTAGTCACAACCATCGAAGAAGAGAGAAGGTTGGCCGTGTGAAGCAATGGGGGGTGTTTTGAAATCATTTTTCTAACTTATCTCTACTCCTACAAGGCATGAAAGGAAATCTTTTTGATTGATTTTTGTATTTTTCTTCTTGTACCTGCTAAACTAAAATAGATTGAACTGCAACTAACTATCTTTCTGAAGTGAAAATGCGGAATTGAAATGGAATTGGGAAATGACTAATCTATTTTGCTCAAATGAAATTTCAGGAATGAAATGCTAGGCTACGCTTGCAGAATTGAAATGCTAATCTACGCTTGCAGAAATGAAATTGCAGAATTGAAATGCTAATCTATGAAAGTGAGAAATGCTAATCTGCTTTTGCATAAACGAAATTGCATAATGGAAATGAAATAAACTACTTAGCAGAAGATTGTAGTGGAAAATAGAAGAAAAGCAGCAATCACCAATACTCTGACACTTCCCTGGAAACGGCGCCAAAAATATGGTGAGCCCTAGTATTATAGCAATAATGCTACAACTCTTGGAACTCCCTTCTTTAATTTTAGCAACCCGGTAGTTCGTAACAAACTTGGAAGCGACGGTGCTGTATGCACAAGTACTAGCTCTTGCCGCAGCTGTCACTTGGTCAGCTGGCACAAGTCCGCTAGGAGCTTAAGCCAACTTCTATGAGCTCTTAGAAGAAGCTTTTTAATTGATGGATGAAATCTAACTCGAAGTAAGATAATCTAATTGCAAAAAGAAACTGAGAGCCAAAAAGAAACACAAACCCTAGCAAACCCTAATTTTACCAGCTAGTCCTACTGACACAAAGGAGAGCATGCAAACTACTAAAAGAGATGCCATTACTTCTATGAAGGTAAAATACATGTGTCTAGACTACCTCTATCTGAAGAAAACATCTTTTTGTATTTTTGTTTAAGTTGTTGGAATTATCATGCATGTGCTTCTAACTATTTTTGACTGTGCAGAGGTGGATCAAGGAGGAGAAATGCTTGGGAAAGGTTGGGAAGGTTCATAGAGGGTCTAAGGGGTCCCTAACACCCTTCCAGAGAGTCTCACAAAGTTTGGCTGCCAAGAAACCGTGTTTATGAGCTTCTACAGGAAGTCTGCAGGGGTTCTACAGGATGTTCAGGATTTCTACAGGATGTTCTGTAATTCTTCTATAGGATGTTTCGAAATGGGATTTTGGAACATGGATGGAGGGAAAAAGAGGGAGGAATGAGTATGGGGGTGAAATAGGGGTGTGAAGAGGTCTAGGACTTGGTGGATGAGGCTAAGGAGAGATTGGATTTGTTCAAGGATGGAGGATGCGATGATGCACAAGAATGTAGGAATTAGGGTAAGGTGGGGAAAGTATGGCAAATGAAGGGTACGAATCATGGACTAAGGGGTGGAGCAGATTATCTGATGGATTATGGGTAGATAGAGAAGGATAACAGGTGCTCTGCAAGTTATGTTTCCAACTGAACCAACAAAGACATGCAAGAAAACAAAGATCTAGTTATGCTACCCTAATATGATCTAGCTAACAGTAACAAGAATGGACAACAACTTTATTTGCAAGGAAACCATGTATATTAACTGTGCAATGAAGCATTCAAAGATCTGAACATGTAACCAACTTCTGCAAATGAAAACCAAACACTAATGATTGCATGGCAAAGAAAAGTCAGTGCTTTTGTGGGCAGCAGAGTCATCCTAGTCACAGCGCTTGATCCCACTAAGGGAGAGGTGAAACCACAGATGTTTGTTGGCCCTTTTCTTGAAGCTTTTTCTGTTAACAACCTATCAACTAAATCTGTGCATGAAAAGCTATTTTACACATAAAAAACAAACTAAATAACAAAACAAGAGTTAGATCTAAATAGCAGATTTTATTCTAAGAATGCAGCAAAAACACATAAAGATAATCAAAGGAGGTATTGGGCACTTGAGATGGGCCCAACCCCAAGAGCTACAGCCTCCTAAGAGAGATTTAGAGCTGGTGCAAAGCTGGATTCATCTTTATTGATCAAGAAATGAAGAGTTACATCAAAACTGTCCACAAGGAGAACTTGAAAATGAGCTGACAGCAAAACTAATCTATTGCCTAAAAATCGAACTACAAAATGACTACAACAAGACTATGAAATGACTAACTACCAGCTACAAATTGACTAACCACTAGCTAACCAAAATGAGGCCCTAAGCCTTCTTATTTATACAAATTGAGGATCCAACAGTCCTCCTAAACTTTAGGGACTCGGCTGCCCAAAACTTGTAGATAACAACAATCCTACTTGACTTGCTTGGCTGCCCTTGTGCTAATTGATTTGGTGGCCTTTGAACTCCGAGCTGATGGTGAAGAATTCGAGGTAAGGGCCCATAAATGAAGGGGACACCTTCCTACAAATCCTCTCCCTTGTTTCCCACGAATTTGGCTGCCAAGTGCTCATTAAGACCTTCAATTTTGTCTCCAAGTTGACCAAAAAGGCTACACAAAGCACCCATTAGACTTGTTGGCATAATGAATAACCAAATTCACTCTATTAGCATAAATATAATCAAAAACATGCAATAAACTAATGAGAGTGGTGGATTAAGTCAAATTAGGAGGTTGAATGAGCCCAAATAATTATCCATTTTTGGGGCTCATCACCTGTGCTTATGGATCAAGCAGCAATGGAAACCCAGAAGGGATGTAAGACTCCACCTCGGGGCCAAAGGATTCTTCACTGTGGTTTTCACCAATCTGGATGACAAGGATCGCATCTTCGATGGAGGCCCGTATTTCTTCACCTCAGCAGGTCTATACATGAGACCTTCGAAGCCCAACTTCGCACCAGAACAGGAAACCTTCAAACAGGTACCTGTATGGATCTGCTTGCTTTCTCTACTGATTGACTATTGAAGATTTGCAGCGCTAGAACAGATAGGAAATAAGTTAGGCACCTTCATCAAAGCTTCAGAGGGAACATTATAGAAGAGATACACCTCCTGTGCTAGAAGCTGTGTTGAGATGGATGTTTTAGAGGCTCTGCATGAGTGTCTGTGGTTGGGATATAGAGACGAAGTATATTTTCAAGCTATATACTATGAGTAGATCCCATTTCGCTGCAGGAAATGTCATGAACATGGAAATGTGATCAAAGAATGCCCACTGAGCAGAACGACAGAGAAACCCAAGGAAAATATAGGGGGTAAGAATAAGGAGGCTTTTGCTTGACCTCATGCTAGACAACGAGCAAATAAAATACAACAAAATAAAGCAAGTACATCCATCAGAAGCACATGCAATTCATTTGAGTTGTTGGAATCAAAAGAGATGGAACCAGAGGAAACCAATCAAGAGCAATATCCACTACGAGACAGCCAGACCATAATGACACCAAGGACACAAGACCCCAAATCCAATCCATCAAGCAACATCCCACTTGCTCCTAGACCAACAGAGGGACTGGAAGAAGATTTAGAAATGATGACTAGTGAAATGGGGCTAGAGGATATGGAGCTAAGAAACATTCTAGAACAGGAAGGTATGGATCTACCAAACATGTAGAACAATGGAAAAAGAAAGGCATATAACACATATCTGAGGAGGAGGTGAACATAATCAATACGTTATTCATAGCACGACAACAAGTAGAAATGGAAATGCAGAAAAGAAGCTTGGGAATAACAGAGGGTCTAAGGGTGAGAGCTCAAGGACTACATCAAACCACAACCAACCCAAAGCACCCGAAAAAATGAGGAATAAGAACAAACAATGAAGCATTAGCTCAGTTAAATGCTCCTCAACTCAAGTAAGATGAAAGCCCTTGAGGCCTTCACACTTACTTCCTAAAATTTGTTAATTATGAAAGTGATTTCATGGAATGCTAGAGGGCTAAATAGCCTAAAGAAATAGTGGTTATTAAAGAAAAAAGTAAAAAATGAACAACCAGATATGATTTTTTTGCAAGAAACTAATTGTTCCAGCAAAATAATGAAAATCATCAGTAAAAAATTGGGAAAAAGAATGGATTGCATAGAGATAGAAAGCAGTGGAATGGAAGGGGGATTAACCACTCTTTGGAATCCTCAGGTACTCCATCTTATATCTTCTGAAGCTGCTAGATCTCACATCTCAATAGAATTCCAAATGGTAGGGAATCCGAACACCTATCTCTGAACAAATGTTTATGGCCCTCAGAAACTAGAGGCAAAATTGCTAATGCTTAGAAGTCTATCCAACTTGCAGCATAGATATCACCTAGCAAAAACAAATTTTGGAGGAGATTTTAATATAATCACTTCACTCATGGAAAAAAAGGAGGCATCAGAACACTCAATTAGGATGTTGAAGCTTTCAAGGACTTTATCAAATCAGCAAAGCTTGTAGATATCTTCCCCAAGAGCGGTGCATTTACATGGAACAATAAAAGGGGAGGGGATAGGCAAATTGCCTCTAGACTGGACAGGTTCTTAGTTACAGAAACCATCCTTCTGGAAGGGATTACTATGGATTCAGACATTCTACCAAGTGGAGGATCAGACCACTGGCCCATAATAATGAGTGCGGCCATCCTTGGCACCCCAAGGAACAAGCCCTTAAGATTTGAAAAGTTTTGGCTTAGTCATCCAGATTTCATATCAAAAATAAAACAGTGGTGGAGTGAACTGATTAGTATAAGGGGAACCAAGATGTACAATCTCCAAGCCAAACTTAAACATATCAAAACCAGGTAAAAATCTTGGAATCAAGAGGTCTACGGCAACATATTTAAAGAAAAGAAGGTGCTGGAGGATCAATTAGAACATATTCACAAGGAATGGATCCAGTGGAATATCAATCAAGAAACAATGAACACAAAACAGATACTTATGTAGAAATGGTAGGCCAGATGCCAACAGGAGGAAACCCTGTGGAAGCAAAAATCTAGAATTCAGTGGCTTAAAGAAGGTGAAAATAATACAAAATTATTTCATTGCTTGGCCATTGATCACAGGAGTGCTAATAAAATATTAAGAATGAAGAATGGACATGGGACCTCTTTTCAAACCCATCATGAAATATCAGCCCTCCTTAAAAAACATTTTAGGCAAATTGCTTTGGAACCTAGCATTAACAGAGAGGATGCTATCAGGGATTTAATGACTTCTATTCCCAAACTTATCACAGAGGATGAAAACAAGTCTCCGAATCGTGTGATCACCATGGAAGAAGTGGAAGAAGTAGTGAGGGATATGCCCAATGGTAAGGCACCAGGTATGAATGGTTTCACCATAAACTTTTACAAAGCCTGTTAGGAAATAATCAAAATAGAGGTTTGGGAGGTGGTGGAAGACTCCCAACGCTCCTCATCCATCCTAAAATCCCTCAACTCTACCTTCATAACCCTTATACCAAAGGAGGAGGAAGAAAACACACCGTCAAAGTTTCGCCCAATTGCATTATGCAATGTTCTGTACAAGATCATATCTAAAGTCATAGCTAATAGATTAAAGCCAATTCTTCCAGGGATCATTTCAGAAGAACAATTAGGCTATGTAGAAGGTAGACAGATTATGGATAACATATTGCTAGCTCAAGAGATGATTCATACTCTCCAAACTCAGAAAAAAGTTGGCATGCTAATGCAGCTGGACCTTTTGAAGGCTTATGATAAAGTCAGATGGAACTACTTGGAGGCTATTTTGGATGCCTTTGGCTTTGTGAAGAGATGGATAAAATGGATCCTAGCCCTGATTAAGTCTACCAGATTCTCCATCCTGGTCAATGGAGCTCCTACAACCTAGTTTACACCTACTAGAGGTATACGGCAAGGGGATCCCCTGTCCCCCTTTTTGTTTGTAATACTAATGGAAGGTCTAAGCTGGCTTATCAGAAAAACTAAAGAGGACAACTTAATTCAGGGACTCCAACCCTTGCCCTCATGCCCTGTAACTACTCATAACAGTTTGTTGATGATACTATTCTTCATGGCACGCCTTCAGTCAAAGAAGCTCTTTATTTCAAAAGCATTCTCAATCGTTTCAGCCTTGCTTCAAGTATGGAACCCAATCTCTATAAATCTTCCATATTCCTTTTTAACATGCACCTAGCAGTCCAGAAACATCTATCTAATATCCTTGGGTTCAAGAGGTGTAACCTCCATTCTAGATACCTAGGTTTTCCGCGGACAGACAAACCTTGGCAGAAAATTCATTGGGAGAAAATGATCGCCAATCTAGAGAAGAGTTGTCAGCATTAGACCCACAGAACCCTTAACTTTGCAGACTGCCTAGTCCTCACCAAATTCATCCTCTAAGCCATTCCTCAATTCATGCTTTCTATTCTTCCGGCACCAAAAGGTGTGCTTCAGAGAATCCAACTCATCCAAAAAGATTTCCTGTGGTAGGAAACTTAGTTAAATAGAAGTGGTCCTTAATGGCATGGGAGAAAATATGCAAACCCAAGCACCTGGGTGGGTTAAGCCTTCAGGACCCTTACACCGTCAACCAAGCTTGTGGAGCCAAGTTATGGTGGAGATGGGTTAAAGAATCGAACATTCCATGGGCCAAACATTAGAAAGCCAAGTATGCGGATCATTATAGCCCTCAGAATCTGATCAAGATGCAAGAACTTCCAGAAGGGTCTCCAATCTGGAACCTAGCAAGAGCTAATAGAGGCATAATTCAGGAACAAAGTTTTTGGAAAGTCCGTAATTGATAGATTGCTCTGTTCTGGGAGGATTCTTGGCAGCAATTACCTAAACTTGAAAGCCAAAATTTCCTCACTATTCAGAGAATATACCAAGAACAAAGAAAGATAACTGTGAATCATTACTGGAAGCCTGACATAACTAATCAATCGTGGAAACAATGGATCTTCAACGACACATTACAACCAGAAGAGAGGGACAACAATATGATGGCTCTGTAAACAGAGCTTGCTAAAAGGAAAATTAGAAATGCTCAAGATGCATATCAACTGCGTTGGGGCAAGCTCAAGGGGGGTACCTTTACCCTTAAAAAAGCAAGACCTGTATAGAAGAGACCAAGGGGAAAAAATCAACTGGTATAACAGGGTATGGGATGCTGAACTATGGCCGAATATTAAAACCTTTCTATGGCTCTTGATGCATCGTAGAACCCTTACCTGGGAAAACCTATGAAAAAGAGGGTTCATAGGCCCCTCATGCTGCCCCTTGTGTGAAAATGAGGAGGAATCAATGAATCACCTCCTCAATAAATGTAATTGGACAGAAAGCCTATGGAACTGGATGGAAACTATCTTCAAAAGCACAGACAGGAACAAAACTCAATACAGGAAAGCATAGCGAATTGGCGAAGTAATTTTTCCAAACCTCAAACAGTTAATACTTTATGGAAATTAACCCCTAGTTTCATAGTTTGGTCAGTATGGAAAGAATGAAATAGAAGAGTGTTTCAAAATGAAGCTAAAACCATAGAGTTTATTAGAGCCACCATACTACAAAACATGAGGGAAACGACTCTTACCAGATGGAAAGCAGAACAAAACAAGGATCTATCAGTGACTGACTTACAAATTATGCTGACGTTTGGAATTGAGGCAGGTATTGACTCTAGTTTGTCTAAACCGCGACAAGAACAAATCCCCTCCATGAATGCATGGCTACCACCACCAACAGGCTTTCACAAACTAAACTTTGATGGGGCCTCTCGATTCAATCCTGGACCGATAGCTATAGGAGGTGTCCTATGTAATTACAAAGGTGACATTCAACATATTTTCAGTCAATCTATGGGAGAGGCCACCAACAATGAGACAGAATTCACGGCTTAAGAGCAAGGGATCCAAATACTAATTCGCTTGGGACCAGGAGCTACAGTGGTAGAAGGGGATTCTCTTTTGGCAATCAATGATGTAAGGAAACTGCAGAAGGTTTGAAACT
Source organism: Pinus tabuliformis (assembly GCA_031772625.1). Classification (NCBI taxonomy): domain Eukaryota; kingdom Viridiplantae; phylum Streptophyta; class Pinopsida; order Pinales; family Pinaceae; genus Pinus; species Pinus tabuliformis. The sequence continues at coordinate 191,761,816 of CM062814.1, read as the reverse complement.
GGGAAAGGTAACAAAGCACTAGAGGTTGGCCAAGGTTACAGAGCTCATAGCAGAGCACCTCTCAAGCCTCGACGGAATCATTTTGCAAGCGGTAAGAAGAATGGAAAATGTGGTGGCTGATTGTCTGGCCAACTATGGGATCAATCACCATACTACTTACCTGGACACCTGTTGGCATGATGTCACATGCACAGAACTTCGGGACAAGTGTTTACATCTATCGAGAAAAGACATTCTGTATAGGGAGGAGGGGTGCAGTAGTATGATGGGAACACACCTTAATAATGAATGAAGATAGCCATTAATGCTCACCTCCTGGATCATTATACCTCAAATTGGATTTTGGAGGGTAGGTACCATTACCTACAATGGGAGATGAATGAAATCCTGCAGAAGAATGATCGTCAAAGAACTCTAGGCCCAACGGATGACACGTGGCCCATGACAAGAAACTTCAAGCATGACAAATACATTGGTTCAGATCGCAGGTAGGGGAAGGCACTCTGGAAAAGAGAGAGGAGTAATTATGTCAGAATCCGGAGATCCACACTGACCTCGCTCAAGCTATACACTCATCTCTCCACTATAACTACAATGACTTACCAAAGAGCTCTCTCATCTTATGCTCTTCACCCGACTCTTCGTCCTGAGTGCTCTGTATTGTTCTTTGTCTGGTTCTCCAAAGTGTTTCCATCACCTGCTGTCACCTGCAATAGCATTATGTCAGCTGGGGGTAGTCGCAATGTGTTAGCGAACAGAGAGCTGAAGAAAGCTAGGGAGGCATATGAAACTTTAGTCTCTGCCAAAGGGAAGAAGAAAATTGATGAGATTGAAGCTGAAGTAAATGAGGAACAAGAGAGGCTAGACATGCAATCAATTGAGGAAGAAATAGAGTGGATTTTAGATCCATGGACCTCGACCACTAGAGCCACATAGTTTGTTCAGACATAGAGTGAAGCTTGGTGCATGAAAACCATGCTGGCCAAAGATCTTGTCAAGCAGGGGGAAGCCATGAAAGAAGCAGACTATGCCACAATGCTTGCAACGGCTAAAAACTTTGCAAGACTAGACGCTATGGAAATTTTCCTGAAGTTGCTTACAGAGGAAATCAAAATGCTGTCGGAAGATCTCGGGGCCTTCACGAGGCCCTTTAAACTCTCTATCTGACAAGGTATGAACATTGTTGTTGATGTTCCAGCAAAAGACACCAACGTTCATGCCAGAATACCTAGAAAGCTCCAAAACTAGAACATGTTAATGTAACAGCTAGCCCTAGTGCCACCTTCAAAGATTATGTGGAACTCAAGCTATAAAGATGTCTACGCACTCTGCTCTGCGCCCGCCAGCCTATGAGGACTTCATCTTTGAATTTTGATCATGTTCTGTGTCTCAGGTCATCCTAGTCACACTTTAGTTTTGTCTTTTGGTTCAGGTAGCCCTGCGTGGTTAGCCCCTTGAAGATTTTCGTACTATATGTAAAGTTTAGTTAGTGTTGTTTTGTCTGTGTCTTGGTCAGGCCTGTATCCTCAGTTTGCGGGCCGGTTCTCTTATAGTTTTCAGTACAGACTTTTGATCGACCAAGCGAAAAGCTGAATGTTCTGTCTGGTTATACAAACCTTTGTATTTTATGTAACTTTGTGAAATAATATACTTTTACTGACTTACAAAAAAAAAGGTGTTCCCTTTGAGAAGAACTCCCCTCCATGCCACTATGTCTCGTTCTATTTCATCAGATCAATTGTTAGATGATCAAATAATCTTCATCCATTGGATGTTCTAGGCATTTGAGAATATTACACTAGAAGGAGCCCTGGGTGAGTGCATTCATAACATTTTCCGACATCTTCATCCATTGGATCATTAGTGAAGAATGTTCTAAGCATTTCAGAATATTTCACTAGAAGGAGCCCCCATTGATTGTGTTCATAACGTTTTTTGGCATCTTTAGCAATTGGATCATCGGTGAAGAATGTTCTAAGCATTTGAGAATATTGCACTAGAAGGAGGCCCCGGTGAGTGCGTTCATAATGTTTTCTGGCCTTAAAATGGTTGTGCCTCGTGACTTTGAGATGGTTGTGCCATTAATGCCTAATTCAAAGCTCACGACAAGCCCCTTGTAGGATGTTGAGCTTATGTCTGCATTATTCAGTATGTTATTAGTATCACCATCTCAACTCATTCAAACTTGTCCTTGCCAAAGAAATAATTTTCAATAGAGTCCCTTTCCATGAGGTCTAAGGCGACACTAAGAAGATTTCATCTCAGGGCTTTGAGCATTGTGTGGAATTTTAATGATTCGGGTGGACATTGGTGGCCACCTGCAGAGTCCACTTGGACCCCCACCATTGTTTCTCTCAGCATGTTCAATTTCCTTAATTGTAGCACAACTTACTATTTTTAGCAGTTTTTCAGGTCCTGAACTTCCGGAGTTGTTTTGAGGCCCTAAATGAATTTTTTTTGGAAAACTGGGAGCAACATGGGTCCATCAACCAATGTTTCTCTTCCCAAAGTTGTATTTCTTGGATAGATCTTTCTAACGAGATATTGTGCACGTCAAACGGAGATCATATGCCAAAGTTACGACCCCGGGAAGTTGATGTACCAATTTACCCAAACAAGACCAACAGTTTGGCGTTTCATCTTCTAGGGTTAGGTTTTTTGATGTTTAGGGTTTTCCATTGTTTCTCAACAATAAATAGGCCTTCGAGCCTCATTGTAAGATAGTTCAGAGGCATGTAGCCACCACATCTCTTCTTAGAGATAAGCTACCATCGCCCTAGCTGGTTTATTTCCGCTATTGTTTGTAAGCATATTTCAGTGTTTTACATTAATGAAATGAAGTATTATTTCTGCTGCATATCTGTGTTTATGGTTATCTCTGTAATTTGTTGCATTCCTATTTAAATCTGGATTAGTGGTATCAGATCGGTCTGCTTTTTCTTTGTTTTTCTTTGCATGTCCCCAACGAGGTTGAGATATAAGGAGTCAGGGCTTGAACTAGTCGAATCTTTGCAAGACCAGCCTCGCAAATCCCGACGGCCTCCCATGGCGGATGAGAAGAAATATGAGGGGTAGAAGATCCTATCAAAATATTGCTCGAAGAAGCCCTCGAGCAACAAAGGAATGCTATGATGGACAACTTTACCTAGATCCTTCAGCGGCTACCCAGAAGCGATGCATCGGATTCTAGTAGCTACTTTGGAAATGCCACACCCTTTAAGGTACAAGTTAATTTTGAAATCCCCATATTCGAGGGTCAGATAGACACAGATGTTGTAGATAAATGGTTAAATCTGCTAGAGGGTTATTTTTCTGTTCATGAATTTTTGAGTTGGGAAAAGATTGTTTTCGCTCTTCTCAAAGCAGCCCCCCACGTCAAGGACTAGTGGGAGCCTACTGCGAGCAAAAGGATGAAAATACCGGCTCACTATTTTCAGCTACACCCACCTGGAATTCATTCCAGGATGCCATCAAGGAGCAATACTACCTTGTCGGAAGCTATGAGGATCAATACATAAAGTGGACCATGCTGCTGCAGGGAAGGGACCAAGACGTGCCGGAGTTTACCAATATTTTCCATACCCTTCGCACAAAGTTGGGTATCAAGGATTCAGAGCAGCATTTGATATTAAAATATTGTGGCTATCTACACAAGTACATCCAGGAAGAAATATAATTCCTGAACATCTCCTTGCTCGACACATCATACCGATATGCCGTCAAGGTTGAGCAAAAGTTTAAACAGAAGAAGTGAGACTTTGGATCTAGGAATCCGAAGCAAGGGAAAGGTGCCCCTAAACCACAGAACAAAGGAAAAAGCCAAGGTGGGGCAGCCCAAGACCACCTGCCAAAGCTGCAATCAAAGAACAGTGCCACAAAGCCAAAAAAGGACATGGGAAAATGGTGTGAGTTCCATATGAGCTCCACTCACAACACAAGTGAGTGTCAGGCCAAGAGTCACTGGTGGCTGAGCTAAAGGTTTCAGAATCAGATGCATGTTCTGACTCTGAGTCAGAACCTGGCAATGGGAATGACAAAGGGAAGTAGATTATCGATGCAGAACCCAACGCCATCGTTGCCACCACAAAGATACAGAAGGAGGAACCCGGAGATCTAGAGGAGGTGCGTCTCTTCCACTCCCAGATGTGGTAAAGGACTCCCCGCTATAGTTCATTGTCGATAGCAGGAGCCAAAAGAACCTCATTTTGGCAGAGTTCATGAAGTGGTTGGGCCTACCGACCACAACACATCCACAACCATACACCATTGGGTGGCTTCACCAAGGACGAGATCTTCATGTAAGCCAGCAGTGTCACCTTCCATACAACATCAAGCCCTTCACGGATGAGGCATTGTGTGACATTGCTCCCCTTGAACTTTGCGATGTATTATTAGGACAACCATACTTATGGAAGTGACATGCTGTGTATGAATCACGGCCCCGTGTTGTTATTGTTACATTGGGAAATAAGCTACAGGATACCAGAGGTAGCACCGCCTACCACCATCTCTTTAATTATTGCAAAACAATGCAGTAAGGTCATTTCCAAAACAGGAAAATTTATTTTCCTGATGATACACCCTCAAGGAAAGAAGAAGATGGTGGCCACGACCTCTAGATAGGGCCCCTCCGCATGACAACTATAGATGGACAAGGTTGTGGAGGAGTACGAGGACATCTTCACCTCCCTCGTAGGGGTTCTGCTGCACTGTCAGGTCAAGCACTCCATCGATCTGATCCCAGGTGCGTCGCTACCCAATGGACCAATCTATCGGTGCTCCATTCTGGAGAGTGATTAAATCAAGAGGTAGATTGAGGAGCTGCTATAGAAATTTCACATCTATCCGAGTTCATCGCCTTGTGGGAGCCCGATTGTGTTGGTACAGAAGAAGGATGGGACTTCGAGACTCTGTATTGACTACCAGGCGCTGAACAAGATCACTGATCATAATAGGCACCCGATCCTGCGGATTGATAACCTCCTGGACCAACTAAAGGGGGCAAAATATTTCAGTAAGATCAATCCGAAGTCAGGATATCACCAAGTACCAATCTAGTCCTCTGATGTGTGGAAGATTGCCTTCAAAGCTAAGGAGGGCCTTTTTGAATGGTTGGTTATGCCTTTCAGATGAACAAATGGTCCTGCAACCTTCATGAGGCTAATGGATGACATCTTGTGGCCATTCACTAACTCATTTGTAGTGGTATACTTGGATGAAATTTTGATCTTTAGCCAAAGTTGGGAAGAGCACATCCACCACATCCAACAGGTTCTCCAAACACTGCGGCAACACAAGCTATGTGCCAATTTGGAGAAATGTACTTTTGGCACGACCCAGGTTTAGTATCTGGGATACATTATTGATGAACATGGGGTGCATGTGGATCCAGCCAAGATCCAAGTCATTCGGGATTGGCCATCTCCAACCACTCTGACAGAGCTCCGCAGTTTTCTAGGTCTTGCCAACTTCTACTGCAGGTTCGTGTTGGGGTTTTCTCATATCAGTTGGCCCTTGAGTCAAGTCACTAAGGGAGGAGCGAAAGAAAATTTCTTTTGGTCTAAATCCCAACAGAAGGCATTCACAGAGTTGAAAGATCACCTCTGCATGGCACCAGTGCTTGCGTTACCAGATTTGCAACGACCATTTGAGGTCAAGACAGATGCCTCTGACTATGCTATTGGGGCGGTCCTTACTCAACACGGGCATCTAGTGGCATATCACAGTGAGACACTTTCAGAAACAATCCAGAAGTATCCCACTTATGACAAAGATATGTATTCCATTGTGCAGGCCTACTGAAAATGGAAGCATTACATTTTGGGGAAGGAAATGGTCATCCACATAGACCACTGACCTCTGCAGTTCATACAAACCCAAGGGAAATTGTAGAATGATTTCCATCAGAAGTGGTCTACATACCTACAACAGTTCTGTTTGAATATCAAGTATAAGAAGGGTAGAACCAATAATCTTGCAGATTGCCTCAGTCGACCACCGATCATGGCATTAACCACCGTGCTCAACTCTTGTGGGCATGAGACTTCTAATTGGCCACTTCTCTACAAAAGCAACCCAGAATTCGGCCACACATACCAAACACTCTTGGAGGGTCGGCATGTTCCTGATTTTCACCTCCAGGATGCCCCGTTATGCCACCTGGGTCACCTTTGTGTTCCTTCAATCGAGCGTGCCAAGATGATTTGGGAAGCACACTATAGTCGGGCTGCTAGGCATTTCGAGGTCGAGAAAATGGTGGCAGTACTGCAAAAGTATTTCTATTGGCCGAATCTTCGAAAGGATGTCGGGAATTACATCAGATCATGTATTTCCTGCGCCATTGCCAAACCGACCATCAAGAAGCAAGGCCTCTATACCCCACTGTCTACCCCTAGTCAACCTTCAGAATCCATCTGCAAGGATTACATGTCAGGCCTTCCTTCCACTAAGGGACTGTGTTTTTGTGGTCATCAATAGGTTCTCAAAGATGGCTATTATGGTGGCCTGCAAGAAGAATATCACAGCAGAAGCCACTGCTAACCAGACTTTGGGATAGACTTTGGGATCCCACAGTTTATCATCTCAGATCGGGATAGTTAGTTCCTCAGTACATTTTGGTATAGTCTTTGGTCAATGTTGGACACCAAACTCACTAAGTCCACAACCTTCCATCCTCAAACTGATGGCCAGACAGAGGTTGTCAACGGGATGATTGTACACATTTTGCGCATGTACAACTCAAAGCATCCACGCACATGGGACGAGAGCCTCCCTTATGTTCGGCATACTACAACTGAGCTCTTCACAACTTGACTGGCCACAACCCTTTTCAGGTGGTCTTTGGATTCCAGCCACTATGCCCTATTGATGTGGCCATGCCACTTGTAGCTACTCACACATATTCGGCTCATGTCTAGTTCGAAATAGACAAGGCAACCAGCTTCATTGAGCACATCCAACATATTTTCCAGTAGGTCCATGACATTCTGGAGAAAGCAAATTCCAATTACAAGTAGCGACATGATCAACATCAGGTGCCACACAAGTTTTAGGTGGGCGACAAAGTATGGTTGCATTTGCAAAATGAACTCCTTACTGGAGCCTATCAGAAACTAAGACCACTTCGATATAGTCCTTACACCATTACTAAGGCTCTGGGAGATAATGCATTTGAGCTCAGCATTCCCCCATTCCTTGGCCTGCACCCAGTGCTCAATGTGGACCGCCCTCAGCCATACTTTCCATCATTACTAGAAACATCCGACATTGTAGAACAACTCACACCCACAAAATTAAATCCAGATTGCATGGAGCAAGCTACAACTGATCAGATCATGGACACAAAGATCAAGAACACTCACCAACAGAATATACAACTGTATCGAGTTGTCAAAGTAGGCCCACTCCTTCACCAGGGCAAGTGGCTCACCAGGGACCAAGTTCAGCAAAAGTTTCCTCATCTCATGGAGGAACTCAACGCAATGGGGACCATTGCTTCATAAGGGGGGAGGAATGATCTAGGCGGACATTGGTGGCCACCTGCCAAGTCTAATTGGACCCCCGCCATTGTTTCTCTTAGCATTTTCAGTTTCCTTAATTGTAGCACAACTTACTATTTTTAGCAGTTTTTCGGGTCCTTAACTTTCGAAGTCGTTTTGAGGCCCTAAACGACGTTTTTTGGTAAAATTGGGAGCAACATGCGTCCATGGACCCATGCAACATGGGTTCATGGACCCATGTTGCTCTTCCCAAAGTTGTATTTCTCGGATAGATCTTTCTAACGAGATATTGTGCATATCAAACAGAGATCATATGCCAAAGTTATGACCTCGAGAATTTGATGTACTAATTTACCCAAACGGGGCCCACAGTTTGGCATTTCATCTTCTAGGGTTAGGTTTTTGGATGTTTATGGTTTTCCATTGTTTCTCAACAATAAATAGGCCTTCGAGCCTCATTGTAAGACAGTTCAGAGGCATGTAGTCGCCACATATATTCTCAGAGATAAGCTACCATCGCCCTGGCTGGTTTATTTCCATTACTGTTTGTAAGCATATTTCAGTATTTTACGTTAATGAAATGAAGTATTATTTCTATTGCATATCTGTATTTATGGTTATCTCTATAATTTGTTGCATTCCTGTATAAATCCATATCATTCTTGGTGATTCATGGTAAGGAGAATAGGAAAATTTCAACATTTCAATACCATGCTTGGTCTGCGTGTTGAAAACTCAACTTCGTTACTCTCTAATTTGGTAACACTGCTCTAGGGTTTTCTTCCAATGTTCACAGTGGTTCTCCCTAATTATCCTGTAGGGTATACGAAGCATCATGGTCAACAGGTTGGCAGCCAGACCTTACTCCAGCTTCTTGACATGATTTACTTAAATATATGGGGATGTCTCTCCTTTGCATTAGTTACAGAAGGGTTTTTTCTGTTAATGTTCATGTGACCATTGAAATCCCTGGGGCTAATAACTAATTAAGAATCAAATTTACTCAATATTAAGTGATGTTCCAGAGTTTTCATGTGTAATACATGGGATATTTTACTTTCTATTATTATTAGTTTTGGCTTTTTCCTTGATAAAATTTATTTCTAGTTGTAAGAATCTTAGTTACAGTCTTTCGAACTAAAAATGAGGTTGTAACCCTCTATAAATTGGTCTTCTATTAACCCTAGAGTCATAGGCTTTGCAATTTATACTTTACAATTACTTCAATTATGCTTTCGATAATGTACATGGTGTTATAGACATTTTTGTGCCTTACAGCTCTAAGCATGAAATGTCCATAAACCAAGGGATCCTAAGTCCCTAAAAGTGTTGTTCCTACCCCTAAAGGAACAAGGTCAACCAATTACAGCTTCTCCCAGAAGTTCTCCACCAGAAACTGCTCAGAATCAGTCAAATCAGGATCATTTCAGCTGCTCCACTAGCTAGCTGTGTTGCATAGCACCCCAGTACACTAGCTAGGTGCGTTTCAATGCACCTAAATGCACTACCAGGGTGCGCTGAGCGGGAAATGACAAATGGCAGTGTCATTCCGCGAGGTGGACAGACAATGGAAGCTTCCAGAATCTTCCCCAATGACACTTGCCTCACTGAGTTCGACCAAGGATGAGTAAGAGGCTCTCAGTCTCCAAGTGGAAGTAAGAACTGACAGAGAGAGGCCACTAGTCAAATCATAAGCTGACTCATCCTCTTTGCATACATCTATATATGGATCCCTCATCCCAGAGATCCAGGGGCTGGAATTTTGTACATTGCAGAGAATTGCTATTGGTTTTGAGATAGAGATCAGTGTATTGGGTGATTTATGCTTTGTTGGAGGTGAAGAGGGGATTCCTTTGCTGGGGGGTTGATGCTGGATCAGGAATCATCAGTTGTAACTCCTCCTGGACCTTCTTGTTATATCAATAAAACTATTTGAGTTTCTCCTACATGCTTGTGTATCAGTGATGTTTTGTTATATTTGCATGTTTAGCTTAAATCTGATCCTAAGCTATTTATGAATATAAATTCATGTCTTTGTGTAGTTTTCCTCTTTTGTGATCTTGCAGGAACTTGGTGAAGCTGGGCAAGTAAGGGAGCAGGTAGCTGGAAGCTGTCAAAGAGGAGAGAGATTGGATCAAAGGACTAGCGCAAGACACAGGTTGGTTCATCCTATTCCTCTTCGTTTATAGTTCATAAAGAAGAATACGAAAGTAGTTTTCCTTGTTTGTTTCTAAGGTACTGTCACAACTTGGTGGGATAGGGGCGTTCTGAGTAGACATTTTTCCCGTTAATAAAATGGCGACTCCGCTGGGGAGCGTGTCTAGTTAGTTTGTTTGTGTTTCTCTTGTTGTTTGTTTCATAAACACAGAAGTAGCAATCAAACTGCATTTGCCATTATCAAATGCAAAGTAGACACCTGCTACTTCAATCCATTCACTGGATTTGTTTATGATTTGAATAGCTAATTCACAAATGATCTGATTACCCTTTGTGATAGCTCTTAGACCTCCTTTAAATCCACCCTCTGATTGTGCATTACTGATTGCTTTTACTCGGCCAAAATCCATAGATTAAACTGCAAACCATGACCCAGAACTTGGATAGAAGTCTCGTTTCTGCCCCAGCGCAGGAACTGTGAAGAGACTCTGCATTTCAACGCAGTTCCCGAGAGGGCTACCTGCGCTGCAATTCAGTTTCTCTGTGTAACAGGTGCGCTGATCAGCCTAGCCCTGTGCAACTGAGGTTCTTTGCTTCATTTTTTCAGTTTTGTCTCTGATTTTGCAGCCTATGATCAGTGTGTGTCTGTTTAAAAAACCCCTTTTCTTTGCCTTAATTCCGCCTCCTTTGTACAAAAAGACTGTAGATGTTCTTTGTGTGTTTGTTACATCATTTACAGTTTTCCATTGAAAGAGTAGAATAGTCATACTGTCGTCCTTGGATTTCGATCTGTCGTAAGTGTCGATTTTGATCTTAGGAGAAAGTTTATTTGCCGTTGATAGTCGATTATGCTTTTACTTTTGTCTTTGGTTTGAATTTGTCACTTTCTAGTGTCGAAACGAGTGTTTATTTCAAAATCATAAAGTGTCGTAATCTTCTTTACCTTTTGATTTTGAAAAGAAGCTTGTTTGTGTTTTTCACTTGAAAGCTAATTTAGATTTGTACATCAACTTTCTTTTTAGGCATCAATATTAAGAAAGTGAAAACAAATAAATGCATATGTGCATTTGCATATTGATAGTCTGTTTCGCTTGATTTAGGAAAAGTGCATTTACAGTGTGCTCTTTGCTCTTTGAGAAAAGATTGTGTCTTTCTTTTCCCCTTGTAGCTAGGATTTTCATTGCTGAAAAGAGATAAAAGCTTGCTTATCATCTTTAGATTGAATTTTAGGAATTACATCTACATCTCGTGGTGATTCCAAAAGGAAAACTTCTAAGAAAGATCAACTTAAAATAAATTGAATGAATCTAACAACGCATTGGAACTTAACGCACAACATTTAGAGGTCTAGGCTAGAGACGTATTCCGATGTCGTAAAGCCTGGTAACTGTTGTCCTCACTGATGGTTGGGTGATTCCTCCACTTTGAGACGATAAGTGCCAGTACGGACTTGTACTCCCACGTACCGTCGAGTATATATTGGGAGACCCCTATAGGCTTAAAACCTTTTATCCATAGGAAGCCATGTCGGCCGCCCTACTGATCGCAATGCACCGAACACAGCATTCAGGAAGATTGACTTCCGTACCGTAAAAAGTATTCTGCAGTTTTGCGATTGGTTTGGTACTCCCTCTACCTAGATCTCCAGAGCAGTCCCTTTTGTTCCTTTTCAGACTCCTTAACGGAAAAGGTCCATCTGAGCACTTGTCACTTTAGGCTCATTAAAAATCAAAGGAGACTAGAGTCATCTTTTTATTTTTCTCGACTCTTAAAAATTGAAAAAACAAGTTGTGTCAAAGCGTCTAAAAATTTATTTTAAACGGAATATTCATACCCTTTTCCTACGTTGATCTTAGGTTGAGAAAATGGAGTCTACCAACCAAGGAATTCCCCTTGGTGGAAATCCTAGTCCCTTCTCCTCTTGGGGAGATGTTGGTGCACCCCATATGGCCACATTGTTGCTTCCAGGAATGACAATTGGCTTGCCAGTATGGCTCTTCTCAACCAATGTCGTTTAGAACACCACTATTCCTGAACAATTGAATCAACAATTAGACGAGTCCAGAGTTGCCCACCAACTTTCTACTTCCTCTAATTCTTCCTCTCCTTCTTCCTCTTCGCTTGATGGGGCTGGCAAAGCCAAAAGTCAAGTTCCTAAGGAGAAGAAGGAGAAGAAGAAGAAAGAGAAGAAGAAGAAGGAGCCAAAGGCGAATGGGGGAAAACGAGTGTCATCTAACGAAAATCCACACACTACACCTACCTGGCCTAAATCACCATGTGTCATTTGCAAAGGAGACCACTTTCACAGAGATTGTCCTTACATCCCTCGGATACTAAGGGACTGGTCTCCTCGTTTGCACAATCCGGTGTCATCAACCTCTAATGATCATGTTGAAAGCACACCGTCAACTAGCGAAAGTGAAGCCCCAGGAAAAAAAGGGAAAGCTAGATTTCCCTGTAAACCGTGCGAAGGAAATCATGCCGTCCACCGTTGTCCCTTCTTAGACGAAGCAAAAAGAGTTTTGGATGATCATCCGGTTTCACCATTACGACTTCCTCCTGGATAAAAAAAACTCTTGCCGAGTCCGTCGCTAGTTGAGAATCCAGCTAGCCCGCTCAAGTGTTCGGCTGAAGCGCCTATCATCGAAGATAAACCATCTGAATCCATACGAGATGAAAGTCAAAAGGTCGAGGCGGCAGTTGACCCGGTCTTGCCTTCAGAGGTTTTATCTTCGGATGATACAGTCACTGAAGAGAACAAGGATGACACCGTCCAAATTCTCTTCATCAACACAAACTCCGACGAACATGGGGGAAATCTACCCATTCCCTTACCGCAGGAGGGAAGTTCGTCAGAGCCATACCCGGCCGTCTACTCGGTCCCACCTCCAAGCAACCTAGTTGTCTCCTTCGACTGGAATCAACTAGGCAGACCCCATTTACCAGCAAGCATACCATTCCAAATTATCGTTCAAATATATAGAATGGTCATGGCTGGTACCATCATTTATGAGGGGGCTTCTGTGAGTATCCTTTCCTCTACTGCTTGGAAAGCGCTTGGTTCGCCATCACTGTTGCCTGAGATGAGAAATCTGACAGGTTTTGATAAAGGAACCAGTCGACCTTTAGGGATCCTTCCCAATGTGCCCATAACATTGAGAGGGAAGACAGTTCAAATGAACGTAATGGTAGTTCAAGGACCCTTGGATTATAACCTACTCCTTGGACGAGACTATATTTATTGCATGGGAGCCATCGTCTCCTCACTCTTTAGAGTAATGTGTTTTCCGCACGAAGGAAGAGTGGTCAAGCTCGTGGACCAGCTTTCATTTCCCGGATCACGCATCGCAAATAGTCATATACCATCCCTAAATGGCCTCTTCACGCAAGAAATGTCTCAATCCCCAGTCCGTCCTCCCGATGAGTGCGAGTAATTCGGAGGGATATGACTGAAACCCAGGGGGCATGCGTCCTGGTCTGCTTCGGCAGGAAAACTTCGGGTATGGGGTAGATTTCCGCGGGAGAATATGACTAGTCTGTACCCCGTCCGTGATTGGAAGAGGGGTTATTCTAGAACAAGATTCTCTTGTCAAAGTTATGTGAGTTGACAGAACTGAGTCACTCGCCTTTGTTTATCTCGGTAGACATCGCCGAAGAAGTGTTTTATTTGCACCGCAAATCGAATAGTCTTTGGGTGACCTGTAAGAGGTAGGCCTTTCCTGATAGAACAAATGTTTTGTCTGCAAATTGAGGGGTAACCTTGAAACCATATTTTATACCTGGGGGCATGCAAACCTTTTGGAGTGCAAGCGAGGGGCGGCTATTTATTTTTTAAATTTTTAGGACCTCTAACCCTTTAAACTCGTAGGATTAGTCGTCACCTAACTTGCATAAAGAAAGGATGTGGGGCAAAAATCTAAAAATTGCCATTTTTATATGAGACATTCTTATCATATGACTGGATTAATCGAGCAGTTTTAGCTCATAGTTCAAGCTCGTTAAAAAATAAACATAAGACATGAGCAAGTGTTTCCACCCGTGTTTAAGCTCATTAAAAAAATGAACTATTCCCCGGTAAATAACCACCGTGAATGAAGCATTTCAGCCATTAAAGCCTTGGTCGTGTTCGCAGCGTCACCTCCACTTTTCATTGGCCGATCATTCACCTCCATTTGATTGTTTACCCATTTTGAGGAACAACTGCGAAGAGTGATTTCACTAGCCATCCTTGTGACACTGCCGTGATTGGAAAATTCCAACCATTACCTGGAATCAGCTGCTACCCATTTTATCACTCGTTCCTCAAAAGATGAGTCTTCTTTAAGCTCTTTTCAACTGACTCGTAAAATATGAAAAGATTGCCGAGTTTTGGCCTTCCAGCTCGTTAAAGCGACCGGAAGTGCTATCCCTCCTCTAGATTTTAATCTTTTTGGACCTGAGGGATTATTGCACAAAAATATCGAGCGCTTGTTTTGTTCGGCTCGTTAAAACTATCGAAAATTCATCCCTT